>PPHD01000277.1:30236-77860 GCA_002909625.1 Bambusicola thoracicus | reverse complement strand
AAAAAAAAAAAAAAAAAAAAAAAAGTAGTGATTTCATATCAGCTTTAAGTAACCTGGAGTATTCCTTAACAAAGGGTCTTTCAGCCACTCTATCTTGACTGTTAGTTATCACATTCTGAGCACAGAGAAGTAATAGACATTTGAAATATTTATGATGATATGTTGTGTTCCTAGATGTTCAAACAATATCACGATCTGGGGAATGCTGATTGGTATTGGATTTGTTTGTTTATTTTTGTAATAGCTTTTCTGTTTATTTGCTTGGGTTTTTTATTTTTTTGTGTGTGTGTGTGTTTTTTCTAGTTAAGAAACATCTTTCTGCTGTTGTTATTACTACTGCTTTATAAATTTACAATATTAATTAGTCTGTCACTGTCAGAAAAAAAAATCCTTAATACTGTTAATATTTTTGTGCCTGTCAAAAAACATTTGATGGAATATGAAAATCTACAGTTCTGCTTTTTTGTACAGCTGTGAAGTGCTTTAGTCTTCAAATTGCTATGGATACAGTGCCTTTCTTTGCAAGGTGAAAACTACTCATCTGGATCACAAGAAGACTTGGATTTTTGGAACTGGGATAATCTTGTGCAACTGAAGATGTTTGTGAGGTAGGTGTCATTTGAGAAATAGCTGCTATTTGAAATAGTCTTTTATTCTGCCTTTACAGCTGAAATGTAGGGACTTTTACAGCACGGTTCATCTTACTCTAAGATACTCCAGGATTATATGATTCATACCATAGAAAGTATGTATTTCTTGGTTTTGATTTTAAAACAGTTGTGAGGACTAGCTGAGCCGTAGATGCGTATATCTGGACAGTTAAATCCCAGATGTAGTGTTCTGGTAGTTTATAGTACTTAACTTTTCTATTTTACCTGCCTGTGAAACTAGCTTTCTGTGAAGGCTAAAATCTCTCAGAAAGCAAAGGTATATTGCTCTTCTAGTCCAGAGTTACCCTGGCCCTCTGGCAGCCTGACCTATCTGTGCTGCAATAGGAGCAGAGGAAGATCAGAACTGGGAATAGACAGTTTCAGAAAGGAAGCTAGCTTGTGTGTAGTATTGATCAGTGAGCTGATATTCTGCAACTGTGCAGAGGTTTTGCAGGAATGGTAGGGCAAGATATGAACCAAATTAAAGGAGACCTGAACAGCAATCTCCAGGTATAATAGGCATTGGTACCTAAATGGAAGAACTGATGTCTGAACTTAAAAATGTGTTGTTGGGTTAAAAAAAATGGAAGTCCTACTGGCTGCTCTTGATTTTACATCCTCAAAACACTCATTAGGCTTTTCCGTGCCTGTCTGAAAATGATTGCAGTGGTTCTATTTCACAACCTTGGATTATTTAAGTAGTACCAAGGCGCTGTAATTGCAACTCTTTAAATTTTCAGCACCATGATTTGTTTTAGTTAGGACTCGCTTTTGAGAACTTAAGGATTGCATATACATTTTTAATTTCAATTGTTCCATTGAATTGTACTACATACAAAGTAAAAATGCAGTATAACAAACTACCACGGTTTTGAGCATCGGTTACAGATGCACAGAATATAATTACACATTACCCAGCACTTTTTTTTCTATGAAATTACTGAACTTGGTGAAAACAGTGTTAGCAGCAACAGAAGTTTTATGGGGATCTATATTAAATTTCTTTGTACAGATTTTATTTTTTTTCCTAATGAATGTAAGTTAATTGGTATTAGTTTCTGATGTTGTAACACTGTTATAGCTTGGGATGAACATTAATTAATCCTTAGATGTATCTCTGATATTTGTACTCAATAGTAAACAGAACATCAGTGCTTCTCATGAGAAACACTGAATGGGAGAGAGCTTAAAATTTGTACAGAATTGTTATGTTTGAAACATCTTTCAAAATATTTTCTATAACATGCACCTCTACAGTAAAACAGGTAATAGGTACCACAGATGAACTGTAGAGAACAAATTTCACCATGCTTACCCCATATCCAGAATATGTAGCACTTTTCTTTGAAACACCTGCTTTCATTTTGTTTTGAATATAATATTAGAACAAATGCTAGATGAGCTTGATTCTATGTTGACTCTCAATAGCCAAACCCAGTGCATTTAATATAAAAAGTACAATGAGGTAAATGATATGTGTCTGCCATACATGGGTAATGATGTAAAGTCTCTGAATATTTATTCTAAATGCAGAGACATAACAGGTGCTTTAGATGTGGAACAGAGTCCAATTCTTGCTATTTCTGCTTTGGCAATATCTGAATGAAAATCTTTTTCTGCATTTTAAACAGGCAATTTCAAAAGATCTAGCTAGAAGTATGGTTACTGAGTGTCAGGAACAAAATAGGATAGGTATATCTGTCTTCTAGGGAAAAAAAAAGAAGGAAAGAAGAGGCAAAATAGCACAATATAGCTTGTAGCTGGCAGCTCACCAACTTTATAATATTACATTGAACTAGATATCTTTAGCATATGTAGTAGAAATGCTAAGTCACAGCTTGAAGCAGTGATTGAACACCTGGTGGGAAGGCAGGGCCAACCCAGTGGAGCTCAGGTGCATGCAATGTGCTTGAGTGACCGGAGAGGGGGGAGCCAGGATCCACCCCTTCCCAGACCTCATTTAAAGGTTGGTAGTGGAGGCAAGGGTATCTCACTGGTGATCCCTGCTTAGCTGAGGCCTTCCAAGGGTAAGCAGATTCTTTCATTTGTTTTTGTTCCTACAGTTGCTGTGTTTGACCCTATCCTTGCTTGCTGTAGCCTAGGAGTTTACTACTGTACTGTTACTGCTCTACTTTCCATTGCATTACAGCATGCTATAAGAAAATATTCTCAAACAGGCTGATCATCTCTGCTCTAGTTAGAAGAATGATCAGACTTGGTATACTGTGTATAATTGACTCATATAAAATGTGTGCTTCTTGACAGGTGAATAAAATTAAATCTTACCTCATAATGAACAGGAAGAATTAAGTTCTGCAACAAGCTGTAGCTACATCGAATAGAAGTATCAGACAGTGTGTTTGTGAAATTGACAAGTATCCTGCAGGTGTTTCATGTTCTAGAAAAGTCTGAATCTTCACTGCTTTGGCATCAAAAACAGTGAAATGAAAATTAAATCAGAATTTTATGGTACAGTTAACTTATTTTATAATTGCAGTTTGTTCATAGAAGCACTGAAACTAGATACTATTCAAGTTATGCCTTTGATATATTCTGATAGATATTTGATATATTTTATTCTTAAAATCAGAAATTCTAAACTGTTGTTGAATATAAGACTACAGGTCATTGCTGTTTTTATATGTGAAATAGTGTCATATGAATAGATGTAAAATGTATTTTACATTTTTTTTATGGCTACACTTTTAGATATAGCCATATGCAGTTTCAAGTTGTTTTTTTTTTTCTCCCAGATCTTGTCAATAATAAATGAATCTTAGAATTTAAATCAAGACACACTAGATTTCTCATGGTACATTATTGATAAAGTATGCTTACTGTAACAAGATCTTCCAAGGGAAAATACATTATTTGGTGGTAATGTTAATAGACACTTATGCTGAAGTTTGCATTATGCTTTTTCAAAATTTTTTGTGCATTGGAGGAAGTCTTATAAGCAGGCTTTGAAATTGTTGCATCCTGTAATTTATTTAATACTATTTATAGAATAAATCTTCAAATTGTCTATGTTGCTAAAAAAAAAAAATAACATTTCAGAATATGTCAATTAAATTTGAGAGAATATTTTCTTTCTTTTCTAAGATACTATTGAAAATACTTGTTTTACTAGTAGTTCTTATTTTCTATATGAGGGTGTTTCTTTTAATTTCCCAAAGTTCCACAATAACTGGTCATTCTAAGATATTTTAATGAATGTTTTTGCACTGTTCAGCTCAGTTGTCTTCTGATTTCTATTGAAATTCAAACATGCTTTCCAAGCTCCCATCCTTGAGACACCTGAATACAAGCAGATGTGTGTTTTCCTGGGAGTCCCATATTGTTTTAACCTACACCACTTCTATTTTGAAATGTTACAGCCCATCTGCTAACTTCCAGATAATTGCCACTTGTAATTTGTCCAAGGGAATGCAATAATATATAATTAATGAATGGTGCAGTATCTTGATCTATGCATAATGTTTGAGCTTTAACAAGAGTGATATGGCTGAGTTTAAAGGTAGGATTGCAAGAAAATGCTGAAATGGTACCATCTAAGCAAGTCAGTACTTGTTAGTGCACATGTGCTTTCCTGGATAATTTGACCTTTTCATCTCTATGGGAAATGTTAGGTCACTGATGGAGCACCTGGTGAAGGGGCGTAGCCAGCTCTTGGAAACACAGGTGGAAGCAATTCCTCCTAACCTCATACAATGGCTGGCAGCTGCAAAGGAGAAATTTCTACTTCGAGATCATCTTGTTTGGAGTGTTTGGTGGCCCTTGATCCTTGGAATGGGGTAAGTGATTCCTTCTTTATTTCTGGATTGTGACTGCTATTTTTCTTGGGTTTGAAGCAACTGTGTTTGCTGCTGCCTATCCTTACATCATCCTAAAATGTTTATTGCTTAAAAAAAAATACATTTTATATGTAAGTGGAAAAAAAAAAAACTAGTGGGGGGAGGGGGATGATATAGTTCAGTGCCACTGTATTTTTGGGAATAATGATGTTCTGTCTACTAAACTTTAACATAATGTTACTCTGGCAGTAGTTACTCACTGATAACTCATCATCATCACTGTTATTATTACTTTATCATTTGTTTTGGCTTGAGAAGTGCTCACAATTAAAGAGTACTGTTTGAAGCTAGTAGTTCTTGTCTTGGGAGAAGAGTAGGATCAAGACACGTATATTAATTGAAGATTGTTCAGTTGACTGAAAAAGTCTGAAGTTAGAAAAGAAATTGATGAACCAAGGCATGGTTTATTTCCATTACAGTTTGAAATCAAAGAAGACAACCACTATTTCACATGCAATTTGGAGGAGAAGGTTTTTTTAATTATCTAATGACAGGCTATGGGAATTGGGATTCACAATTCTCATTCTGCATAAACTTATGTAAATAAGTAGCCCAAAGAACTGAAGAAAATAATGCAAAACTGTACTTGCAGGTGTTGGTGCTTATTAAATGTTTATTTTGATAGGTCTTTATTTTCTGCATTTGTGGAAAAGGAGTTGATCTTTTAAGTATTGAGCTTTTTGGTTGTGTAACTTACAGCATAAGTTTTGTGTGTGGTGATTGACTGTCTTAGTTGTCTACCTGTACATGCAAAGAGCTATAGAAGATCTTAAGGTTGACTCAGCAGGAGGCGCTGCTGAGAGACTCCATTAGAGCTATCATGCTTGACATTACTGTTTTCTCCATCCAGATTTTGTTTTTTATTCTCATATCCTATATATGAGTGTTATACTGTAAACCAAGTTAACATTACAAGGCTGATTAACAGATATTTCTTTTAATCTGATACTGCATAGGCAGGAGTAAAGAAAGCTACAAGATGTCACTTACTGGCATTAGAGCTTTTAAATATTGACAGTAATTTCAGTGTACTTGGAAAGATTTTCCTTGCCTCTTATTTTTAACTGGAGCTTTGTTTTACAACTTGTTTACACTGATAGATGTTTCAATTCTTTATGACTGCATATGTGAGGGGGTTTTGGTAGCAAGAAAAAAATGTTTTCAATATAAATCAATGTTTTCAATATTGATTAAAATCCCAACTGTTTTCAAATGTCATGTTTTTACGTTGTGTTTAAAACAGCCGTGTTTCTGTTACTTGCATCAGTGAAGTCAATGGGCGTGTTTCAAGCTAGCTGGTGCTATAGCAAGAGCTGCATTTCCAATCTATTTAGGTGAATCTGTGGCTGTTAATATCAAATCATATGTAATTATATTTACAGGGATAATAGGACATGGATGGATGGCTAGGGCAGCTTAAGTGCATTAGATTTCAGTGTTCTTGGTGGTGGTGGTTAAAATGTTAATTAACAACATTAGAAAGGGAACTTCACACTACTTGGGAAATCTTGACGTGCAGAAAAAAGTTGCTTTCAGCTGTGCCTCATTAATCAGATCTGCCTAAAGCTATGAAAGTGTCACCTAAGTATGTTTTGTTTTCTGCTGTGTGTTGCTGATGAAGATACTTACAAAATAGAAGTAATTGGATTTGTGCTAGAAGGCAATAGCAAAAGTAAAAAGCAGTGAATTGGAATGTGCTTTATGACTGACCTTTGTAAGGGAGGTGCCTAAGGCACCTCCATGTGGTGGCTGTCATTATTAATGGTGACTATAGATTCAAGTTTGTTTTAGCAGTCATACACATGAATTACTTTAGCATGCATCTTATCTGCCATAGATCATATGCACTGTCTTTGCATGATGGCAAGGAGCAATAGCCTTCAGGTTTAGAGAATTATCCAAGGGGACTTTTGTCCTCTGTATTCATCATTGCTATTGTATTTTCTAGAGGTGTAAAATAAAACAAACATCTTAATGTGTCATCCCGTGAAGAGGTAATGAGCTCATATTAAGGATTCTCACACAAGGGAGTGAAGTAGGCTTTGGCTATTTTGTTTGTGCATGGGATTGTTCTCTAAACCTCTAAGGAGAAGCTGGATGGGGAGACAGTCCATGGCCAAATCAATCTATAGTGCTTTCATGATATTCTGTACACTAATTCAGTTCAAACAAAAATAATTGAGATCTAAAACCTTAAGCTCTAAACCTGGAGTACATGGTAAGCTCCTTAACAGAAGGGTGGGAAAATACATTTGTATCCATGCTACTGCAGTAAGTAACAAATCAGAACAGGCATGTCATGATCTCATGTTAGAACTAAAGATTTTACTGGGAACAGAAACACTTTTCCCTGTTGTACCTCCTACAGTAAGACCTGAAATAGTCCTTGGACTTGGAATATCAGGCTGTTTCCAACAGTACATGAGTATCCTGGGTGGAGAGGGAGTGTGTGTGTATATTTTTTCTAATATTTCAGTGACTAAGTTTGTTTTGCAGAAAATCCTCTTAAGATCATTAATTTTTGTAATGAGTCTGCTGTTTTAGTCAGCCAAAACTGAGATAATGTCTTATAAGCATAGCAAATTTTTTTAGGTGTGCAGCAATAAATTCAAGGAAATGTGCACCAAATATATTGAACACTTTGGTATAATTAGTCTTGACAAAATTTAAAACAAAAAAAAAAAAAATGATGGCAGCCTGCAGTAGTTAGCATTTTACAATAAACATAATGGATGATGATTACATGACTGTCAGGATAGATGGTTCTTATCTGCTGGTCAGATTAGGGAGGGAATTGGGCAAGAAGGGCAGCTTAATTAAATGACTAAAGAAAATTTTGCTAATCACTGATGTCCAGACACTTAAGCATTATATTCTGAGTTCAATGGGAAATGTGGGTGTAAAGGAGATATCAGTACTGACAAAATGTGATGTGCCTGGTGATATGTAGAAAGTCTGTGTTTATGTCCAATTCTTTCTTTAGAAGTCCAGAGAAATATTTATAGCATAGTGTCTGCTGTGTTCTTACGGTTTTGACAAGAATAGTATTGTTCAACTGAGATTCATCACAGTTAACGTTATTTTTGTGTTTTGGCAGAAATAAAGATTTATAAATGGCAAGACTTTCTCCTATTTTCCAATGCTAGATAATATCTAATAAATCTTTTCAAGTAAAAATTTAGAATTGAGTAGAGAGCGTATGTTTGGAGGTGGAAGGTTGTACTATAAAGAGAAACTTATAATATCTCTTATATGTAGGAAAAGGGAAAAAATACATAAGCACAGCCATGCTTGCACCAAAACGCATCTTTTTTAGGGGTCTAAAGACAAAGACTAACAGGAAGTTGTAGGGTCTCTTCCTTGAAAACTAAACATTGTTGAAGATGTGGAAATACTCTTCTAGTATGTGTAATTGGCCAAACCTCAGTGACAGAATAAGAGACAGCGTTTCAGGAATGAATGATACAGAGGTTATTATGTACTGTTAAAAGCAAGCTCTATTAGTTTAAATAAACAGAAGTCAGAAGGACAGTTAATTACCATGGAAATGAATGTAATTTAGGCTTTGGAAAAAAAAAAAAGATAAATCAACATAAACTGTTTCAAAAGCAAATCCGGTAACAGAGCATATGAGAAGTAGCTTAAACTGCTTATCACTCAGCTGTGCAGAGTGTACTTAGATCCTTAATTCTTTCAGTGTTGATTCTTACTGTCTAGGCTTAGACTTAAAGAGAAACTTAAATAAAGAACTTTTGATGGAATAAGGTCTTTGCCTAGTCAAATGTTAAATGCTATGACAGGAAGGAGCTTGTGTTCTCATACTCATGCTTTCTTTGGATTGACTTCAGGAATGCTTGTAAGTATTCCTTACTCCACAGAACTTATCAAAGATAAAACATTTTTTCTACAATAGCTTTTCCTTACCAGTTTTTTCTAACATATTTAACTCAAGAGTTCCTCTGAACTGGTTTCTCAGAGGCATATCCTTTAGCACAATGATAATGGATAACTTCAAGGTTAAAACAATGAGGAAGTCTTTTGTTTCAAATTTTAATATTCCTAAAAGTGAAGGACTAATGATACTTAAGACATATATAATGCAGAGAGAAATTGGAGAAGCTTCCTTGCACATGTCCATTAATGCACTACTTCATGATGGCAGAAGAGATTTAGCAATATTTCCATAAGGAAGAGACAAAAATCTTCACCATCCTTTTATTCTTATTTCAAAGACAGTGGTCCTTTGTCTCAATAAATGAACATCCCTCACAGTTTTTATAGGGTGTACTACATTAGTTCTTTGAATGATTACGAAGATACAAGATGTGTTTTTTTTTTACATGTCATTCAGATTTGATTGTTATTAAAATTTGGGCGAGTGAGAGAGGGCATGGTCCAAGAATTTTTGCATGAATAGCAATTCTAGGTAAACACTGAGAATGAAAGTGAAATATGGATTTCTGAGTTGTAGTGAAGAGAGGTAGAAAATCGGATACAAAATTATAACTTAAATAGAAATATAAGTATAGTGTCAACAAATGCTTTATCATATTAGCTCATGTTTGTGATGTCAGATGTCAAGTACATAAAAAGGGCTCTAAGGAGAGATCACAAATTATCTATAGAAATAAAGCAGATAAATAGGAAAGAAGCGAAGTTTTACTGGATTATAGCTTGGGTGCTTGTAGGTGTCACGCTATCAGAAAATAAAAGCAATATAATCGTGAAAATTATGAATAAGACACTCATTACTTAAATCACCTGAACTTGTTAGCTATGTAATTTTTCTTATCAATTGACTAAAGTTTTAAGAATTGAGTAAGAGTCTTTTTAGCTAGCAATGATGAAAATGTTTCTGCCATATCTGCATTTGTATAAAACTAGGAGCCAGTTACTGAATCTAAATGTCAATATCTTTTTTTAAGTCCTCTTCTGCTGTGATTGCAATACTGTTTGTTAAAACAGGAAAAAAAAAAAAGTCTTAGCTCTTAGGTGAGACTAAGCACACAGTTCATTGCTTGTCTCTTAGCAGTGTATCAGTTAAAGTTTTATGAACTTGTCTATGGAATTTCTCTGACACTGAGTCGACAGAGTTGAACATCATCTAGGTAATAAACTTGTTCACACGAAGCCATAGGAAAACTAATTTTGACCAAACTCATGATGCCTGCATTCTTCCTGTGAAGGCCATTTGGAAAGAACATTATCTTAATCTTTCAGTCTTCTAAAACTTCTAAACTGGAAGGTTCTTTGAGACATGATTCAAGTATATCTGTAACAAATCTCCAAATACAGAGAGGATTTCAAATAAAATCAGGGAACAATTGAAAATCACATAATTAAGTGTTGATCTGTACAAAAATTGTGTAATGGAGGGTTCTGTGGAAATGTCATGAGTTTGAAGTGTGACCTAAAATGGGGGGTTGCAAACCTACAGAAAGGTATCAGAGCATATAAGGAACTTCAGTGTTTGTTTTTTTGTTTGTTTTTTTTTTTAGAGATGTTTTTATTATTTTATGTTACAAGCTAGAATTGAAAGGGAAGCACATCTGCAACCTTGCTTTTGATGTATTAAAATCTGTGGTATTTGTCTATACATTTGCCTACATATATTATTTTTATTTATAACATATATCACTTGAAGACAGATTCCCTTGAAGCATGTTGTCATGTTCTCATTACAATTGCTGTCAAAATAACAGATTCACATTTCTGTTATGCTCTTTATTACTCTCTTCAGTAAGATGCTGGAATTTTAAAGCTGCATATACTTAAAGAATTAGAAGAACATACTATACTGTTGTGACCTTTTCAATAGCCCATAAGTGGATTGCTGAAGATTCTACTTCTTTCTTGTTTACTGTTCTTCTTTTTTCTTCCTTGCTAATTTTGTGAGGAATGGTTGAAAAGGATGACCTTTTCAGTGCTTCATGTTTTGATTGGCCAAAAGATAGATCAAACTTAGGAAATACTGTATGCTTAACAACGCAGTTATATTGTTCTTTTATTAAGCTGTATAATGTATAATGCAGTCATATAAAACTGAAGTAATATCAGAGTCACTCATAGAACAGCATTTTTATTTCAAAAGCATTTTCTCAAAAGGTGAAATGAAGATCTGCAATGCATAATTTTCAGAAGGTTCAACTTCATGATATTGTATGTATTTATAGATGTTTTTGACTAAACCACTATTTTTGTGGACATAGTTCTGTTAGTAGCCTTTGCAATCTTTTGTTTTTGTTTCATTTTCATTTTAACATAAATAATAGCAAACCATCCTCAGTACATATCTTATTCAGCAAGGCAGTTCAGAGAGGAGCAAGGTTGTATTTTTGGTTTCAATAATCCTTCATTGCTATTGTCTTGGGAAGGTATTTGTAAATGATATAGATCTCTTGGGTATAAGACCTCTGAAAGCATTGCAGTTAAATCTGCTTTTTTTCTTCCAATGCTGTGCATAGTGACTGTTCCCTCAGTCCAAGCTAATTATTTTAACTTTTCACCATTAAAATGAGAAGTAAGAGTGCTTAGGAGACTGACACTTTAAGACGCCAAGGGGAGAACTTAGTGTGTGCCTCATCTTAAAAGGGAGCAAGGAATGTTTCAGTCTAAGTTTACATGAGAGATGAAAAACCCAGCATGCTTAATGTACTGCCACTTCTGGTGACTTTATATGTTGCCATGGTCTTTTATAGATATGGGTGTGAAGAAACAACATAAATAACACTTATAATAGTAGCATTATTGATGTGCTCAACTATCCCAAAATAAGCTTTTTTTTTAATTTCTATTTATACCTGGGTTCTAATGTTTGTATGCTGTTTGTGTGTGTTTTTTGTCTTACGCTTTCAGTTCTTTTTTTACTGGTAGTTTGTGTAAGTTACGCTATAGAACAAAAAATATTGCTGTACTATCAGTAGAAGGGTTCTCTGCTGTTTGCAAGTTGTGTTTGGTACAGCAGCAAAAGGGCTGCTAAGAAAAGAGGGGGGGAAAGTAAGATTGACACAGCAATGAGTTACCATTTTTTTTTCCCTGATCGCCAGTAGTCCTGTTAGCAAACTGTTTCTATGTTGTTCCCAGAAGAAAGGTTGCTGGTAAAGAAGCATGCTGTCAAGCTTGTTATCAAGAATTCTTCAGTCATAGCCTTTGCTATGCTATAGAAGTTAAGCATTAATATTTTAAAATGGATTCTGTATCATTCTTTATGTTTCAAAATAGAATTTTTGAAACAGAATGAGCTGATATAAAAAAAAAATAGCTGCTAGCTGTAGTATAAGGCTAGGAAAAATAGAAGAACACAGGATAATAGGCTAGCTTCTTGCAACCTGTTGTTGCTTCAGTTGTAGTCTGTGAGGTAGAGCTGTGCTCGGTGTATCATTCTTAGAGCTATCAACTAAGCAATGGTAACAAGAAATAGCTTATGATTTTTCTGCCACCCATCCCTATAGTGTGAGCCTCCAGGCTGTTTTGCACACCACTTAGGCATACTCATGGCACCACTTGCAGGCTTTGTGTGTAAAACAACACACTGGGTGTTTAGAATTGGCAGCAGTTCTGGGAATCCATCAAGATGAGGGGTTCTGTAAGCTCTTCCATTGCCAGTGGTGAAAATTCTATTTGAACTTTTAAAAGCTGTTCTCTGGAGCCAAAATTTAGCACTTCCTTTTCTGTTGAACTTTGACATACTTATTTCCGAGCATCACCTGGGATATGCACATATATTGCAAGAAATTAATCAGATTCTACCTTTTACTACCTATTTTAAAATACTTTAATTTCAGGCACCTTCATTGTGAATTTTTTTTGGAGGGCTTAATTGCTATGTTGTGGTAATGCTTATCAGAAAGCACTGAAAAGCTTTAATTACTTTGTACTTTGGTTAGTTATGAATGCATGCAAAATTTAACTATTTCCCCAGAAGCAAATAAAGTCCACATTTATTATGTTACATAAAAGTTATGGGATGATTTAGAATAATTAAGCTAAGGGCTGGCTTACTTGGGATTTAACTCATCTAAATGATGCATAAAATTAATCTTAGAAAATTATTTCACATTAAACTACTACATGGAAAAGAAGCATTAGGATCTTCTCAGAAAGTTTCACTGTAGGAAATGCTTCTTATTGCAGCAAACTGCAGGTATATTGAGTTGAAGTTTGGACTCTATTTTTCAAATAATCAAATGAAACTGTCAGTGAAAAGAGAGACGTATAAGAAGACAGCTTTAAAGGCAATTTAGAGGAGATTGAGGAAAACATTAGGAAGTTTGTATAGGTAGTGTGGAAAAGGGCAGATGTAAGGTAATGAAAAGATGAGGAAAAATTAGAACAAAAGCCAACGTGCTTTCAATGCTAGTTTTGATGTATTTATAAACATAATATCTACTAACAACTTACATTTAGGTATGTTATTGTCTGAATGATTCTTTGTATGCTTGGACTTTTTAGATACTCAAAGAATCATATGATTACTGAAGATATCCTACTGCAGTAGCTTTTTGAGGAGTGGTCTGTAAAACTTGGGTGAGAATGAAAGGTGTACTGAAAGTTGCTATTATTCAGAGCCTTAGAGTTGTGATTGCAGCGAAGAATGGATAGATTCTTCATTCATAAAGACTAAATAGATTTGTATTCCAAGTTTTTCTAAAGGAAGGCTTAGGTGAGTAATGTCCTGGAAGAACTTTCTAATGGCACTGCAGTTATCAGTCTAAAATACAACTCAGAATAATAAACTACTTGGGGATGCTATGCAAAAAGTAATAAGAAAGGGGAGGCATGAGGAAACAGAACAGAGAGGGAGAGTCTGTCTTTTTGTCATTTGAGTGTTTCTTCAAGGATAAGAAAACAATTCCTAGCTGAAATTGGACACTCTTGTTTTAGTTAGCAGATGGAACGAGCTTCACAATCCTTAGAACAGCTTCCCATAAATCACAAATTTGTATAGATGCAGAAGTTCTATCTAGCACATTCCTAGTCACTCTAATGCCAAGGTAAGTCAATCAAGTTATAATTGGCTCTAATTAACTTGGCACTCCCATAAGCTACTTCATTCTTCACCTGAAGCTGGATTGCGAATTTCATTCTTGCCTTTGAAAATGCTAAAGCGAATTTGCTGGAAGTCCTAAAACAAGAAAGATTGCCTGACAATATAAAACAGAGGAAGCAAATGACTAAGTCAGAACAAATCCACATATTTAAATGATCAAGACAGACTGCATGCAGGACTCACCATGGAACACAGAGAGACAAAGCTTTGTGATGTTTCATGAACAAGCAGCTGGAGCTTTGATAAACTTCATAAAGCAGAAGGATCCTTACTATATGCAATTCCATGGTCATAAGAGCATTTGCCATCCTCCCTGGCTAAGCATCCTCTTCTGTTTATCTGAGTACTGTACCTGCCATAATGCAGAAGTGATCAACAGAGCTCTTTTGTCTCTGAAATCTCCCTTTTACTTTCTCCATGCATTCTCCTTGTTCATGCAGGAAAAGAAGGTGACTTTAAGTGAAACTTGTTTATTTGATTAAAAAAAAAAAAAAAAAAAAAAAAAGCTGTGTTACACTGTATTTCTGACAGTGTATTGGGAATACACAAAAGGGTTCTTGCAGATCCAAGATAACAAGCTTTAGATGAGTTTACTTCTGGACTGTACTGAGTGAAAGACTGTACCTAATTATAATCTCCCATCATCTTTCTAAACATTTTCAGTATCTGCCATGACTTCTTTGGGATGAAAGAGGAAACTTTCCTGTAGAAAGGATAAACTTAAAGTCATTACTTATACCTAAGGGAAAATGATGCCTGATATCTTATTAAAGAAGGAAGTTAAAATCATTTTTAAATTTCATTCTCTTTCCTGTTAGAGGTGGAAAAAAATCTCTATTTTTGATTAAATATAGATGATGGGTTTTTAAGTCTAGGCTCCATAGTTATGTATTATCTTGATGACAAATGGAGAAGAGTTGGATTTAAATTAAATAAAAAATAAAAAGCCACCTTCAGTTCCAGAGTTGTGCTTGAGACTAGGATCATGCTTTCAGGAATACCGGAGTATATCCCACACTAATATGTTTTGAAGACTTGGGAAATCCTGGACTTTTTACTTACAGGAGTCTGGAACTCTTACAACTCTGGAAGCTTGCTTCGTTGTGGGTTGTGGGGCTTTTTCTTTTCAGACTTAGTTTTAGAAAATTCAGATATTCTAACAGAGAAAATCTTTGATGCAGAAGATATCCTTATTTCCTATCTGTGAGAATTGTGTATGACAAACAGGCAAATGTTTGCATTCTTAACCGTTAGGGCTTTAAATTCATTAATATTTACAAATAGGCAATATTAAGTGTTAACATTATCTAGTTGATGAAAGCTCCACAGGAAAAATGCAATCCCCTATTGTAACAGCAGTGTATTGACAGTAAGGAAACCTCTGCTTTCTCTGCTGGATACTAGTAATTAATGTCTTGCTGTCTAATTAGAGTCTTTCCTTCTCATTTGGATGCTGATTTCTTAAGCACGTGTCCATGTTGCCAGCGTGGTCTGTGTTTGAGTAGAACAGAACATCTGGCTACCCACCCAGTAATGTAATATAGGAAGGCAGACATTTCTAGGGAGATCTGTTGCATTTATTATGAGCAACAGAAACTCTGAGATGCAAGCATTACATAGATATGGTATATCATTATCTTCAAAATACAAAGAGCTGAAAGTTGATGTCTCTGAAAATTCTGTAGCCCTCACAGAGCTTATTGTAAGAGTTTAAATTGTACCAATGTTAAACTTATGTTTTCTGGGTAATGTTAGAGCAAGCTTCCATTTTGATCTGAAAAACTGAACTATAAAATGAAATTGAAATTCTTAAAAAAACTTGCAGCAGAAAAGAAAATGTTTTGCTGGAATATGGTTAAGTTTGGAGAGATAATTATCTTACGGGGGCAGATATAACCCCAAGCCTCTCTCAGAAATCAAATTTGGTTACATTTGAGGAAAATGGAACTAGATTTCATGTAAGTCTTGTTATGCTTCAGATGCTCTTAGTTTAGGTTTCTCTTATATTTTGCTTTCCATCCTCAACGTAGTTGTGCACATCAAAGCTCCCGTATCCTTCTGTCCTTACTCCATGCAGGAGTGGAGAGATAAATCAGCTTTTTTTTTTTTTTTTTCCTGAAATGCCAACACTAGTAATCAGTTACGAAGTTTTTCTCCTGTTTTGTATGTGTAGTGGAATGGATATTGTTGGAAGACAATCAATTAATCTGTGGAAGTTATCCTTAATTACAAGATACATAGGTATGGGTACAATTGCTAGCTTTCAAAGTTCACCAGCACAAATAAAGAATAGTTCCCCTAAAAATCCTGAAATTGGTTGTGTCAGTGATACTAAGATGATCTCTTATATTAGGCTCTGTTTAATCTGACAGGCCTGTTAATGAAATCTTCGGTCTGATCTAAAAGTAAAGGGTTGTTCAGTAAAAGGAAAAAAAGAAAACCTTCATCCTCATAACTCAAGAACTGATTTTACATGAAACTTGACAATGTTTTTGATGATAATGTGCATAGTACAACAGTGCAGTCTACTAAAATTTATTAAAACTACATTTCTTAGAGAAATTTCCAAGATCACAAAGTGCTGTTGTAAATATCACTTTACATAAGCATGTTAATGATCAAATATTAGATTACCCTTTTGTGATATTTTCTCAGCTTTAATTTTTATTTAATTGAAACAGTATTAGTACTGCTGTAACATTTAGAAGAATGGCTGTTGTAAGGTCAGGTGCTGTTTATCCAAAAGTACATATTTGTCCACTAAGCTAATATTTTTAAGACACTGTAATATTAGCTTTATTTATATACATTTTCAGAGAGTAAAACTGCAAGGTTTTTAAAAATATTGCAGAAAAATATATATTTTTAGTAATAGAATTTGCACTGCCAGAACATTCTCTGATGTAATTTTGTCAGCTTTCTACTTAGAAGACGAGACTTAAACAATATTTCATGAGAAATTAGGGAGCTTTTCTGTACAGTTTTGTGTCGTTTTTGTTTTCATTATCAGATATGCAGTTCATTTAAGTGCATGTTTTAAGTTAAAAACTTCAAAGATATATTGCATATACAAACAATACATTCCACTGTTTTGACAATACTTACATGATCCAGTTGTTTTTCATTCTGTAAGGTAGAAATGCATCCTTTCTTTGTATTTAAAAAAAAAAAAAAATCTGCCAAATTATAAGAATTGCTCAGTGGTCCTACTAGATCTCTAGCTAGTTATCTAAGGTTTCCTGTTATGAGGAAATACCTTCTTTCCTGTCACACTGAAAAGTTTTTAGTGAACTCCTACTTTATTTTTAAACACAATTATCATGGTTGGAAAAGGATTTATTAAGTTATTCTGACTTTATCCTGACAGTAGATTTTTTTTTTCCAATTTATCATCTGGTGTAGTGCATTCATCTCGTAATTTTACTAATCTTTTAATGTCCGGTTTTTCAAATCATGCTTTTTTTTCTGATGCTCATGAACCGCTTTCTTTAGACATTTATTAAAAGTATATTTGATTATATCAAGGGCAAAGCTATTTCTTACAAATTAATGTAGTAATATTCATGTAATCTGAAAGATGCTCTCAGCATTCTTTCCATTGTAATATTAAGTGAACTGTGACCTTCGTTTTTCCTTTCTTCATCTGGTGCAGGAATACAGAGCATCTTCTGTCCCACACAGTGATTCAGAAATCACTCGTTCATATAAACAGCTTCTGAATACTCCATCTGAACTATTTTACTGAAAACAGGGATGGTTCTCTTTTTCCAGCTGCCTTAGTTAAAACTATCCTTTGGAAGCCCTACAGTAAGTATCTTGGTGTTTCTTCCTGCCCTTGGACTTTCCCTGGTCAGTGGAACAGTGTCTGGCTCGCATACAATCTTGATCTAGTGTGTATATCCTACCTTTTGCCTAAGATGACTCTGAAGATAATCTTGGAGTCTTCCAAACGTTATTTTTGGCTTAATAAAAGAATTCAATTCATCTTAACTATGCTACTGTTGTGTGCTGAAGCTTACTTCTCATCTTATTTAGTTCCCCCATAATGTCCTTTATTTCGTGCAATCTCATTTTCCTTTTCCTCCTTAACATGATTTTTCTCTAGTTCATGTAACAATAGGAATTGATCAGCAAGACTTCCTTTCAATATGCAGGAGAACGTTGCCTGTATGTGTGTGCATTATATTCCTTGTATTACAGTAGGAAAAGCCTGTTTCTTTCGAAAGTAGCATCCTTGTAGAATGTCATCAATCCAGTTAGAACATAGAATTGATTTGACTTTAAGTGCTCCTTTCAGAATACTTTTTATTCCATTTCATTTCTTCAGTTATTTGGGGAATCTTGGAGATGTGACTTAGCTGGAATTCCATTAGCTGTGAGCCGTCTACTCTTTGTCCTTCCTCTTTCAGGGATGCCACTGCAAGTGGCATTCCAGTAGAGAGTCTGTGGTAAATGTAACTTCTAGGTCTTACTCCTTAATTTAAATAATTCATTGGTCTCCTGAGGGAAGTGTATATACTTTCCAGTACCACATATTTCTGCCGAAATGAGCTGTTACATTTGCTTTTAACTACACACAAATTATTTTAGTAGAACTAGCTCCTACAGGCACGTTCTTAACATATCATAATAACACTTCCTTAGCCTCGGTTCATTTGTACAAAATTATGGAAGACTTTCCGCTTCTTTGCTCTGTCTTCAAGTTTATTTTTCCCAAGATAAGTTTTTAAACACTGAAACATGGAAACAACCCGTTCATTTATCTTTTGAGATGATTAGTTTATCTTCAAGTTGGAGTGCTTTAATTCTGAGCAACTGCAGAGATTTATATGGAGCCTTGAAATTGTGATCAAAATTATTCTCTGAAGGCTGATTATGGCGATAAACTTTCCAGATTGTAGTGATTCTTGTAAGAATAGGAATACCTTGAACTAGGAGATCTATTTCTATATTGAAAAGTACTCATTATATTGTTTGTCACGTTGATCATGTTAAAAAATAAAAGAAAGAAAACTTTTTTTTCCCCAAGAGGGAAGTTCTTAATTTCATTTTACCTGCAAGAGGGAAACATTGATAGACAGTTGTAATGAATAGATGTAAACTTCACAAATGATCATGTGAAGCATGGGGACTCAAACAATCTGATTATTCCCTTAAGTGTAGCACAGATAAGATGTGGACCATCAGATGAAACCTGGTGGTAATCAGTTTGGTAGCTTCTACTATATGGAAGTTACATGTAACTTGTTAAGTTCATTAGTTGAAAATGGAGTTCACAGAAGCTTTAGGGAAGGATCTCATGCTCTTCCTATTCTTGTTGTATTCCCTAGGCCTCTTTGGACACTGTCACAGAAATGGTTCTGTCTCATTCAGTGCTGGCTGTTGTTGTGAGCACAATAGGAATGTGATTCATTTAAAGAAAAAACTGTTTACTTCTAGACCTAGGAAATTGAAGGTGCCTTCTTGTACTCTATTTCAAAACTCTCACTGGAAGAATCTTCTTGAACAAATATGTATATTCAGCAAATCATCTTAAAATTTTAGGGTGAAAGATAAACAGCATTGTGTTGAAATTCACAATGACTGCAATAATTATAAGAAAAAGTAGCTACTGTTTCATAATTCAGTGTCTTCAAATATGTGTTGTGACGTAGCAATAAACTGCTAAAGCCACTGCAATACTAAAATAGCTGATTAGGGTTATGGCAACAATTAACAACAAAGCCAGGCAGAGAAGGGATAACTTCTGAAAAATTAATAATAAAGAAGTGACTATGACTATTTTTCTGCTTAGTATAGTTAATTTTGTCAGTTTTGTACACTTTGCTTCTGTCTTCATAAATACATACCCAACCATGATCAGGGGATGACTCATTTCAAATTTGAGTTCTGTATTGCAGTAAAAATAATTTTTAAGTTATAAACAAGTATTTAATGTTAGTCATTTTCATATTTGTGCTTTCAAAACATAAAAGCTGGCATCTGTAGAGAAGTATTTACATATATAAATTCAAAAGTAGTGCCTTCTGCTTCAATGGAAATCACAACAGCTACAATAAGTACAGTAATACTATTTGATAGGGCAAATTCTGAGTTACAAAATGCTATTCTTCAACATAGCCAAAAATCATAACTACACTAGGCTATGTTACAGTTAATTTTCTTTGTAGAGCCTTCATGCTGTGCTTTTAGTTTTGATGAACATAATTGGCAATAACGTACCGACATTTTTAGTTCTTGTGGAGCAGTGCTCACTCAAAGTGGGTATTTTTTGTTTGTTTTTTACTTCTCATACTGCCCTGCCATTTAGGAAGTTGGGAGGGGACATAGGCACTGCAGCTGGCCCAGACTGACCAAAGGGATGTCCCAGAGCATATGGCATATACTCAGCCACAGAATCTGGTGTACAGATGGAGAAAGTGAGGGACATTCAGAGTGATGGCATTTACCTTTCCAAGAAACTGCTTCATATGATGAGCCCTGCTTTCCTGAGAGTAGCTGAACATCTGTGTGTTGCTGGGAAACAGCGATTGAATTCCTTGTTTTGCTTTGTTTGTTCTTTACCTAGGAAGCTGTGCAAGTTTTGCACTTTTATCTTTGAGTCTTTTCTCCATCCCACCTGCAGAAATTAGAATATGGATTCGTATATTTTTTTCTGTTTACAGGTGGGAAGTCAAGAACTGATAGTACCCAGGTAGAGGTGAAAAAATAAGAGTTTGCCCAATTTGAAATTCACTAGTCACTACTGAGTCTGCTCTTTAAAGCTTATGTTCAGCTAAAAGAATAAATGCATACAATGTCCGCTAAAGCTAAATAGCATTCACGCTCGTTATTGGTAACTTTTAGTTCATTGACTTTACATTTCATGTTGTACTGTTATTTTTGTTATTATAACTCCTTTTCTTTGTGTTTGTGTATGTATATGAAGTAAGTATTATTAACAGCAGTTTTTGTCCTTTCTGGAAGGGACTATTTCCATTTACTTCAAGAAATCATTAACAGTGAAACTAATATAATCTCTTAGGATGGCTTAAGTATATAGGCAGGGGAAGATTTATGAGCAGGTCTAATATCTAGCTGGTACAATTGGAAAAATATTAGAGCAATTGTTTTTAATTTCTATTTGAATCTCAGTGCATTAATTTCTCTAACAACTCTAGAGGAACTAATAATATGTAGCATCTATCAGCATATTTGTTTAGACTAGGAAGCATATCTGTATTATCAGATAGACTGCACTCTGTCCACCTAAATCTGTTTTTGACCAGCCTTAATGTCTTTCCATCAAGATCAATGGACTTGTTCCCTAATTTATATTGGGAAGCAATGGGAAGAAGGTCAGATCTAGTTGTGACGCATGCGTAATGTTACAGTTTCATTTAATGGTTCAATACGTAATACTTTTTATTTTGTAATGTGTTATGTAGTAGTTTATTATGTAATGCATAATGAAAACCGACGTGCTCGTTTTCATTGAAAAAGAGATTGTGGCTGAAAAGCAGGGATGAAGGCAACTTTGTCTTTAGAGGAAATCGGTTCTTTGTTTTTATCTTGTAATTATGTTAAAGTCTTCCTTTTCCTCATTGGCTCTAATAAGATTGAGGAAAATGAATTCATTTTGCATGTAGCTGTGCAAGGTGCTGAGCTTGTTTGGCTTCTTAGAGAAAGGACAGAGGCCTAATTTCAGGGGGTGAGCTAGGGGGAGATTTCGTTCCACATCTGTTGCTTGACAGTAATGACCTGCTTTTCCCCTGTAGTCAATGTTGAGTTATTTATGATAGTTTATACCCTTGATGAAAGCAGGTTAGCTAACCTCCTGTATTTATCACTCTTCTCACGTAACAGGAATGTGTTTGCAAGACTTTGACAAGCTGAGTTACCAGTGGAGCTGGAGTGAGCCACTCTGTCTGAACCTAGTTTGTCTTTTGACCCTTTAAATCACTACTTCTTCTAGATGCTGTGATATTTTCCTTTATCATCCCCTCAGCTCCCTCTTGTGTTACTCAAAACTCCTTTTGGTGTTCTTGCAGCTAATTCTTGATCATGTCTTTTCCTCCAAGGTGGTACGCTTACAAAGCTGTAGGGAGGAAGACAGTGTACTTCGTGTTTAAGACATAAGAAGTTCTGTTAGTTTCTGGTTTACTGTGAATACTTCAAAATGCAGAGCACAGAACAAATGTGTCTCTTAAGAGCATGTACACAAATTAATTGTGTAGTTACAGTAAACCGGAGAGATTTGCTGGTTTTGTTTTACTTATCGCTGTTATTTACCCTATGGGACATAATATTTAATATATTACTGAATGTTTCATAGGAAACCAGTTTTTCACTAGCCTGTGCCATATTTGTTTGAAATACAATAAAGAAAAAGAAATAGGGAGAAAAATAGTACAAAAGAAAGATTTCAAATAATATATTTTAGCATGGAAATATATTATGCAATTTTATAACAAAGTACATATTTTAAACCTGACTCATATCTACATATTATTGAGAAAAGTAACCTGAAGCTTATTAGCTTTTTGATTATTTTATTGAATTAAATGTTCTAGTTTTCCAAGGAGTCCAAACATGAGAAAAACATTTCTTAAATTTTAATAAAGAGAAAGGCAAATTTGTAATATCATAATGCATTCTTGCATTATGTTATTACTAATAAAAAATTTGTGTGAGTATTGAGAGTCTTATATGGACTTTGAGAGAGAATTTGTTTATGTGATGAAAGACCCAAGAAGTTCACATGTGCTAATCTCTCTCTTCCCCCTTATGAATGTGCATCTTTAATTTCCTTCTCTTTCTTCTCTGCCTATCATTTTTTAATAAGCAGTGGTCATTGTATCTTAGCAGAATTCAATAGTGTCTGTGTGCATGAGGCATAAAGTTCAATATGCTTAGTGAATTTTGCACGTGAGATGGGTTCAAAGGAAATTCAAGAAATATGTCAGGATTGCCCATGGTCCTATTCTCTTTAGCCCTGTGTTTCTTCTCTCTCCCTTGCCATGAGTCTGAATGCTTGAGCTATCAAGACAGCTCAAGAAAGTGAAAAGCCAATGGTGGTTTGGTTGAGTTTTTTTTTTTTCTTTTGTTTTGGAAAGGATCAGTTTCCTGAGTCTGCTCAGGAGCACTGTGACACCCCCAGTATTGCTAAATTCGCAGTAGAATTCAGTATGTGTAGATGCTGGGCACTTTAAACCCTTTCTAGAGAAATCTTGCGCACTCGTGGTCTTGCAATTCTTTCTGTATACTCATAAAGAATGTGAACCACGTTGTTAGACTTACAAGCTAAGAAACCTATCAGAATCTTGCTATGAACCTAGGAAAGAGACATTTTAGTCTTAAATACAGAACTTGAGAATTTACAAGCAATTTAAGCAAAAAAAACAAGAATATGACTATTCCTCAGTTTGCTGAATGACACATGAACTTTAGACTGATAAGGTTTATCTCATCAAGTATCTGAGTAGAATGTGCCCTGACGGCAAATTAGTGGAGAACATCTACCAATGAAATATTGTTTGGATTTCTCAAGTATTTATTTGGTTTTCATCATTTATCACAATTTCTTTTTCTTTTTTTTACATGAAAAGGCATTTCTCTTTTCCATCTTTATTAAAAACATTAATATTAAAACTCAGTTCAGAAACATACTGACAGAGCTATATGGTTCATTTCCAACTTCCCTCTGTAATGCAGCATTAAACTTTTATTTTGTCTTTCCTTTACTGAAAATATATTACAAAAACATGCACTGTGCATATGCTTTTCAGGCATTTGTCTAAATTATAAAGAATTCTCTGGGATTTTTTTCAGAAAAAAATATTACAGTTATAACAGTTGTAAGATTTACAATGTTTGTCTATACTGAGTTAGTCTACCAATGTAATGAGTAGTCTTCTTAAGATTAGTATTCTAGAGTAGGTATGTAATTAGTACGCAGAGCATTAATCTTCAACAAACATGTATATGTAGATTTTATTTTTATCTAGATATATAAAATGTATATGTTTATTAGTGTACAAGTTCAGCTCTGAATATCGTCAGTGATGACACGCATGACATACTCTAGAAAGCTAATATGGGGAGATTCAGGAGTAGGTCCTATGGAAAGATAATGTTATCATGGCAAGTTTCCTCTTTATATACTCTGGGATGTGTGGTCTGAATATACAACTGGTCCAAAGCAGTTTGATTATACTATTCTCATCTGTTCCTAATTGTTGCTTCCTACAGGTGAGTATTCAAAATAAATGAATATCCCTGTACCAACTCAGTTTTGCTGCAGTGTAGCTGCAAGCAACGAAGGCTACATAGCTTGGAAACTTTAACAGATCCAGTAGCCTGTAAGAGGTGACATTAATAACAGCAGTAATTGAATATAACCAGCTTATAGCTAGATGAAACTGACTATTCTTGCACATTATTAAATGGACTGCTTTAGTTGGGGCTGTGTATACATAAGCTCTCCTCTTCTCTTATATATAAATATCTAAACAAATCTTCTGTTGAACAAATTACACCGATGTCTGCCCATCTTACTACCACTCCTATGAAAGACCTGTTTTCTTAATTTTAGTCAATTACAGGGTGATTGTTCAGTAAATAGCAGATTGGCAGTTTATACTTACGTGCGTATATCCGTGAAGATCTGTTGTTAAAATGGCTCACATTTTCCAAAAGGCACGGTTCAACCAGGTTGATTCATCGACCTTGATAAATCCATCTCAGCGAGAGTCTAAAACTTTAATAGAGTAGTAGTTCATAATGTTCTCAGAATGAAACTAAGAAATAGAAAATAGTGCTCGTGGCACAAATCGTCAGCAGGCCTTTCATCTTTTCAAACAACTTTTTTATAATCTACTGCATTCTGCTCAGCTTCCAAGTATTTTGAGCCCTACTGAAGTGAGTATTGAACTATTTTAGACGGCGCAAAGTTCCATCAACAAAAACTGTCTTTGACTAGAATGTCTGGTTATCTTTTTTCTTTAGTCTTAGCATCCCGGAAGTCTATTTAAAAGGATAATTATTTTAAATCCACCCTGCATAGAGCTTACAGTTCTTTATCTGTAGTAGAATCTTTCAGTATTTCTTTCAGTTCACCTTTTATTCTTCCCTCTGTGACAGTAAATATTGATAATAACCATGAAAACTATATCCAGACTGTAAGAAATCATGCACATTATCTTCACATATGTTGTGCTCTGTTTCTTTTTGTACTTCAAAGAACATGCAGTAGCTCTAAAGGAAGAAGAAGGATCCATACCAACTCTGTATAAGTCTAAAAAATACTGAGTCTCTGGAGCCTTGAAGCTTTAGCAGTCTTTCACCTTCTGAATATTTATTTTTTTTTATTATTATTATTTATTTTTTATTTTAAGTGGCTCTGAGTCTGAGACATAGAATGCCAAGTTTCAGCCTAAAGCAAAATTTTACATCTGAGTTACACACAGGTTCAACTGGAAACTTCTCATATAATTCAGTATGCACAAAATTGTATTAGTCATAAATGGAGACAGTTTTCTTAAGGTGAGCTTAAAATCAGCCAGCCTTTACTTTTTATTTTTGTGCTGCAGTATTTTCTTACCTGAATAAGCATTAATGGTGCCCTAAGGTCAAACAGGTGCAGCACAGATCTATTTCCATTTATCTTTCAGGATCTCTCTTCTATGTTTCTGTTGTATCAGATTTTGGGGGCTTGTAGTAATAACAGGAGCTGTTTTCTGTTTTTTAGTTTACTTTAAGTCTTGTACTAGTTCCAGTACTTATGAGCAGCGTGAGGGAGAAATGCTGATTGTGTATGAACATTTTCTGCCTCTGGCTCATTCAGGACGAATACTTAATTCTCCATGTGTGTTATTACCCATAATTCATTGTACAACCTTATGGAGAGATGTCATTACACCAGAATTTGGAATCACTGTAACTCTACAAAGCATTCCTTCTCCCACTACTAAGGGGAGGGAATCTCCTCTTTGTAGAAAGATTAAAATTGTCACTAATTCCAACTGCTAGGAGGAGGGATCAACATGCACTGACTTTCCAGCTGAAGTTGAACTAGACATTAACCTATTTTTGAAAATATGTATCAATCTTATTGTTCTGAAAAGTTTTAGCCTGAGTTCAGATTGTTTCCTAACGTGTCAAAAGTGGATAATGGGTTCACCATGTAGCGCCGTAGTCATCTTAGAAGGATTTCAATGTGCTACTCATTGAACTAGAAGGCAAAGCACTCTGAATGTTACCAGGAGTAGATTCAGACCCATGATTTCTGTCTACAATAAATTTGCATTGGCACTAGAAAACCCTGACTTTACTGATTTCTGTGACTTCAAAATGCTTAGAGAAATTACTGCAGAAAATTATTTTGGTAATAAATTCATTCTGTGCAGCATTTTTGAATGAATGGCTATTAATTGAAGTCCTTCATTTGATCAAAATCTGTGTTTTTTGGGGGAAGAGTAATTCTAATCAACTTGTAAGACTAGGGGAATAAATTTGCAATGTATTTGCAAAATTGGAAATTCTAGAAGACTGGATAGCTTCTGTGGTTGTAAGAAATAGAATGTTTTTTTCCTGTCAGTACTGAAGTTGTGGAATAAAAAAAAAAAAAAAAAAACTCTTACTGGTCCCGAAGTTCTTACTGTTTTGTGACACTGCGATAGTACCTGATGGATTGTCGACACTGTGAGGCAATGATCTCAGTCCTTTTCTTCCTGGGTTGCTGTTTAAATCATAAATGGATGTAGCTGGAGGTTCCTGGTTGAGTCTCCACTCTCCTGATATAAAGAATGCTGTAGAAAGCTGGCAGTGCTCTTTTCCATGTTACAGTGTCTTACTGGTTAAAAATTGAAGTTCTTTAGCGCTTTGCACTTAGTGAATTCAACATATTTCAGAGTTCTGAATAAACTGTGCCTTGCAGTCTGTCTCGGAGAAAGAGAAGATTCTGTTTATCTTAAATTTCAAAATATTAGGGGGAAAAAGCAGTGTAGTACTTCAGATTCTCAAAACCGTTGAGTGACTAACTTTCATGTGATTAGTTCAAAATTAGGAAAATATAAGTATCATTGACTTGATCGTAATGAATAAAAGCCTCCTAGTAGATTTATGAATGGCTTTCTCATACTTTCCTTACAACATCTTTAATATTAGCTTAAGAATCATGAAGTCAGTACTTGTAATTAACAGGAATATTTTAAAACAGCTTTGAAGAAAACAAGTATTTTGGTTAGTAAAAATGAAGAATATAAGGAAAACGTAGAATTCAGAAATGATAATACTGCATTCCAATTAGCCTAAATTTGCAATTAATAAGCCAAGATGTGGGAGTATGATGTTTCATTGCAAATAGAGTGCATAAAAATATATTTGAAAATAAAAGCTTGCCTATCCCTATCAAATTATAATTATATATTAAAATAGGTATTTATACATGCCATAAATGTCTACTGTAGCATTGGTAGTTTCAATTAGTTTATCTTTTGATAATTAACAATATTTCTCAGGAAACTTTTGCTGAAGTTGATTAGAATATTTCTTAGGAAGGAAAATTGGCCCTGTTATCCTTCAGAACACAACGTGCTTTGTTTAGACATGGATATTTAATCACTTACTAGGTCTGAGTGCTCCTAACATATTTTAATCGACAGGCCATTGTAGCAACTTTTTTGATGTTTTCCTTCACCTCCTTGGTATTACATCTTCAGGACTCTGTGTATACCTTTGAAGGACATAGACATCTTTAATCCAAAAAGTTAGAGACAGACTGGAGGGAAAAACTGAATTTTAAGGCTTTTTTTTACTTATTTTTGAGGTAATGGTATAGAATTTTTCTTTGCCTTCTCTTCTGCTGCTTGATGAAGTAAAGAGGATCTTGCTGTGCTTTTTGACTTTTGTCTTGTTAGAAGGAAGATTTAAGCTTACAACTAGAAGTTTTCTTATATTCATTAATCTTCTCCCCCCTTCATATAACCTGTTTTCTTGTGGAAAGTCTTAGATTGTTTGTCATATATTTTTATGAAAGGCTCCTGTGCCTTTTGCCGAATGCTGCAACATTGATTAATGGTTTGAACTTAATCCATTATGTTCAGAACTTGCTGGAAGAAGATTAAATGAACAGTTTTACACAAATTAATCCCAGAATGATTATTGATTATAAATGTTCTTTACTATTTGTTTCATCATTTTATGTACATAAAAAGTTGGTTATTCTTGCTGTTCATCAAAAATAAATATTCATGTTCACAGTTTTGCTAAATGCAGCGTAGATTTTAACTGCCCTAAGACAATGTTTTCACAGTCACTCCATTACCTATGTAAATTTTTCATAGTTAAAATTAATAATACTTGTTTACATTAGAAATACGAATCACTAATTTGATAATGTTTGATAACAAAAGTTACTCTAGATGATAATCATGTTTTTCTTGCATAAACAAATACAGAATACTATTAGGAATAGCCCAAGTATGCCTGTTAAAACCCTTTCATATGTTTCCTGTGCTGAACAGGAGCTGTTCCATTAAAAATAGATCTGTGTGCCATTGTAAGAAGTTATGGGCTTTGTTATCTTGGTGCATTCAGTTTTAATTATTTTAATTAATTGTAAATAGCATAAGAGCCACTTCTGAGAACTCTGTTCTTTATGCAAACCTGTCATTAAAATCTTTACTGTTTGACTATACATCATTGTCAGTAATGAAAATTTAATAAGCGTAGTTCTGTTTACAGTTATACAGATTCAAACCTATAGTTTCTGTTATGCACTACTGACTCTCAAGCAGTTCATTTCTTTTGGTGTTTTACGTAGATGTTACTGATTTTTGCAATACATTCCGCCAATGGTGCACATACAAAATAGAAACTCAAATTAATGGTCTCATGAATTCTGCTCTCTTCCATGGAATGCACCTGAATCCCACGGAGTTAGTTGTTGCTCCATGAAAATTCCAGATTTTTATGTACTTTCCACTTTTCATGAGGATTAAATTGACTGTTCTGTATTTTCTTTTCTATGAAGGATGGGAATTATGCAACTTCTCCAAATAAATTCTCTTAAAGATTCTCTGTTTCAATATATATTTCTATGACTCATTTCTCATTCTTTTCTTTTGGACTTTTTTTCACTGAACGTTTTTGTTTAATAACAAAGTGGTTTTGAATTTAGAGTTGCAAAATATTTCAAGGAAGTATACATTTTCATTTCTTTAAAGTTTTTAATGAGATTGTGAGGGAATAAGCTCATTCAACCCTGCCGCTTTGTCTACTCTACTGAAATACTTACTAGCAAGATCTCTCACTTTCTAAAGTGTTTTTAGTATTTGTAGTGGGGGAAAAAAAAAAAAAAAAAAACAACTTGTATAGAATCATGTATGTGTCAGGCATAATCTCTAGTCGTGAGGATAAGCATGTAAGTTGCTTCTTGAATGCACTGGTGAACAGTTTTATTTCTGTACTAAGTTACTTTCCTCTCTACTAAGCTATCCTTGACCTCAAACTTTGTCTACTTGAATACACCAAGCTTGAGTGAGATCTTTTTAATTGCTGTAGTCCCTACAGAATTTGACAACAGTCTCTCCATTCTGTAGACCCAATAATGACATCTTAATTACACCTCCCACTGTAGAGGATACATCGCATCACACTCTCCCTTTATAGCTTGTACCCAGCCTTTTTCTGGTGCTGTATTAGTTCTTCGTATTAGTTTTTGCTTCCTTCTCTGGGATAAGGAGTTGAGAAAGGAGGATTACCTGACAAATAAGAATGGTGTGTTTTTCTGATGTGTTAGGTGCATGATGTCTTTCACAAGCAGTGAAGTAATAATTACGGCTAGTGCCATAAGCATCAGGTGGATGCTGGAATAATTAATTATCTCCTAGCTGTTTTTCAGAGTGACTGCATCTCTGCATGTGAAAGGATGTCTTCACTCTCAGGACATGCAGAATCCAAACACAATTTTTCATTGGGAGTACAAACACTCTTTATATGCCTGTTTCTTGGCTGTCAAAGAGCATAGAAGGGGTATTGGCAGTGTCTGTCAAGTTTTCTTTAGCAGCTCAGAATCTCTGCATGCTTACTTGTGCATCTCAAGGGGAACTTGTTGCTCCCCCAGAGATGAGCACAACATTGTGCCCATATGTTCAAATTTCTAAGTTTTACAACTTAACTTTTGTTTCTGGAAAAAAAACAAAAGTATTATTTTTCTTCTTTTCTCATTAAAGGCTGGAAGGTATGGCAGTAACTTATGGTCCTGTTTTGGAGGAGCTTTGTTTGGTGTGGGTTTGATTATTTATTTTTATACATTCCTACTTTCACAACATCACTAAATTGCTTTGCTGTGACTGCAAGGTGATCTTCTCACCCTATCATGTGTCCTCTAACCAACTCTCCTTACTACTTGCTGGCCAAAATAAGTGAAGCCTCTGTTGAAGATCAGATGTCTTTTCCTAATTCTTTAAGTGGTTATGCTTCCAAAAGAAAGGTTACCCATTGGGCCCTGATCATACACTTATTAATGAGTGGCATTAAGGCTGTTTACTCACTCATTTATCTATGTACTGATAGCTTAGTCCAAAGAAGGCCAAATCTGCCTGAATAAGATTTGTAATGCAGTAGACAAGAAACTCCAGTGTTACACTAATGTGGCATCAGCTTCATCGGAACATTGTTACTGATTTTTACAGTGATGCAAGTAAGTTTCTCAATCCAAACTAATGAAATGTAAGCATTGTAATTTATTTTAACACATTTCCTTTTGAGAGGAATTAAATGAGAAATGTGAAATATATTAGATTGCAAGATGGCAGCCTTCTGAGTGGGTGCTTAATATAATGTAGTAATGTATATGTATTTCTAATAGTTCTAAGAGTATGTTGAGCTCTGTACAGAGCTCCTGATCATGATAGTAGACTGTTGTCCAAGAAGATTTAGATTCAAGTTGCAGTGAAGTCACTGTCAATTTCATGTTTTAGTTACGTATATAAAAATCAGTATTATAGACAAGCCATATTTTTTCTTTTTTTTTTTTTCCTCTCTCTTCAAAGACCAAAGTTGAAAATATGAAGACTGTAGGGCTTCCTACCCCCTTCCCATTTAGGAAGGGAAAAAAAAAAAAGGCAATGTTTAAATTTTCCAGCTGATGCTTTATACTGTGATATTTTGTGTTAGGTTGCCTCAGCCATGTCAAATGATATAAAGTTGCATGATGTAATTATGTGACTTGCATTAAGTTATCTCAATATGACATTAACAGGCAGGCAACTTGATTTAAAGGCCATACGTTCCTGGAAACTGCAGATAATTTTTTGAGAGTGAAAAGCAGATTGTAATGGCTTCCTCTGGTAGTGCATCAGTCCTGATGTTCTTTGGTGTATTTATTATTGATTTGGTGACTGGGTTGGTGAATGTTGCTGATAACAGAAAATTATTTAGGTTAAAGAGAACCGTGAAGAAGAGTAACATTTCTTGACATATCAAGTCAAGCCGGACAACTGAATAACATGTTGATAACGTGGTAGCAATAAGATGTTGATAAAGTTGAAATGTATAACAATATTTTAACACAGAAGGTTAACTTCCTCTGTCATGGTTTAAATTTTTAATACATTGGTGGGTACAGAACTGAACATTATTGGTTGGGATCTCATGCTGAGATCCACACTTTCATCTTCAATGTATATCGGAATGTAGAATTATTTCTTCTTAGAGAAATACTGTCCTCCAAATATGTTTTTGTATGTCATCCTACTGAAGAAGGTATCCTTTCTCCATTTTGTTTCTTGCAGCAATCAATGAGGGTGATAGGTTTTTTTCCTCTTTAATCAGGACATACTGACTTGAGACACTTCTTCTACGTGTTCTCATTGGGAGAACAGAATGGACAAATAAGTGATGGTTTGTAGCACAGCTTCAGAGCCTCTGTAAAAAAAAAAAAAAAAACCTGAATACCACAGAAATGTTTATACCCACCTATGTTTGTGATCTGTTAATAGTTCTATTTTGATCTTTCTCCTGGCCTTTGGAATTGAGGACTCCTTTCAGCTGACTTTCTTTAATTCTTGCTTGAGCTACCTGTGCTTATACAGCATCATCTATTTCAGTTTCTCTACTACCTTCCAAGAGTCAGTGAAAATCACTGTTCTTGTACCAGTAAAAGAAAAAGCTTAGATCCTCTATCTCCTGCCATGCTTTCCAATCTGTTTGGAAAAGATCACTGAGGAATGGCAGCATAAGCATATAAAGAATGTACTCATGCTGTCGATTAACCCCCTTTTTTGAAACATGGAATGGAAATGTGTACACCTAGAGACAGTGGTTTTCAATGCAGATAGCAAAATTACTTAGAATTTCTGTAGTTTTTTAAAGCAGGATTTTAAAAATATGTTTAATGGAAACTTATTCAAGGTTTTTATTACGTGGTTAATTGGCAGAGATTGATTATAAAGGGACTTGAAAGCGGTCTTCCAGTAGTTTTGCACAAATGAATAGTCATCTTTCAGTAGTCATTTATGTATCTGCTTATGAATCTCAGAGCTATGCAAATTGAGCAGATAAATGCAGTTTATTCTGTGCTTAGTTCTACCAACTTTTTTGTGTTGATCATTAAGAAATTTGCTGCACAAAAAATGAAGATTTATTTTACTTGTCTCCTTGATTTAGAAGTAAATCAGTCAAAAATAGTGCTATCTCTATATTGTTAACAATGAAGAGGGCATCACTAATGACAAAATATTAAATGTTTATATTGAGTAAATTCAAATTACTGTTTACTGTGATCTTATTAAGTTTGTCATTTGAACTGGAAATAGACAAAAAGGAGTAGAAGGATCACTGAATTTCATCTGATCTTATTTTAATGGAAGATGAGAAAAATCAATGCGAGGAAGACATAGGAAATAGAAAGTGTTGAAAGATAAATGAAGGTATTTCATCTAGCAGTGAATATACTATGACAAAAAAAATGATCCAATGTAGATGAAAAATAAAAGGTCAGAGGGAAGCATCTATAAGGTGTAAAATATCTGGACAAAAGGATAGGTAGAAAGATTAAAGAATAAAGACAAGTATGTGTAAGAACATCTGATAAGAAATACAAAAATGGAGAAAAAAATTGTTCAGAATTACCTTTTATGAGAAGTTCGTACAGTAAAAAATCATACATGCATAGTAATAATTTAAATATCAAGCTTGGGTTTATAACTGAACATGTGTAAATAGCAATAATATGTATTTGGCTTTGTAAGCCTCTAAGTTCTTCCAGATGTGAAGATGGCTGGCAGGAGATCTGTTGAAATAAAATTTTACAATGTTTTAATTTGCCTATTTTGGAGAATTATACCCCCAAGAAGAAAGAATTAGAACACAGCAGGAATGATCAGAATGATGCAGTTGGCAAGTAATTTTGTTTGCTTTATCATTTGTAATAAGTGCTTAGTATTAGATGTAGGAAGAAATAATTGCTGAATCAACAAAGATACAATCAGATCTGTAGTTGTGGAACAAGTTATAGTAGATAAAGGGGTTTCGGGCTTTCATTTTGGCTGTGTTTTATAGCTCAGCTGCTTTGTTTCCCACAAGACTGGTGTCCATACAGACACTACCATGCCAGAACCAAAAAATTTTGTAGCTTTAAATGCTCCAACACATCTGTCTTAAGAATGCAGAAGGCATAATTAAGGTATTAAAACATTAAAGGATGGGTAGATGTAAAATAGGATAACCACAAAGGAACTGGCTTCATGTAAAAAGCATTTAAAGTGATTTTTCTTCTTCCTCACAATTTTGTTCCATCTTTTTAATGTGTTGAAAATTGAAATTTGGAAAATTAATCAGCAAATTGCAACTGCTCAAGTTTATTTTTATTGATTTCTGTAATCCAAGGTAAAATATTGTATGGAGTTATAGTTGACAAAATAGTCCACGTAGGTGTGTTTCAGGGAAAGCAGTTATAAAACAAAAGTGCAATCTACTCAGTAAGACTGGATAGGTGAGAAAGAACGGCTCTTTTGTCAGACTGTGGTGAGCAAGAGATCAAGGTTCAGACAAATGGCCTGAAACTTCTCTATGCATTTCTCAGTTTGTTAGTACACTGAAACATTAATAGTGGTTAGACTATAGTACAAAGAACTTAAGATGCTTCAATTAATGTGACCTTATAGATGAGACCTTTTGCTGCGTGGAGGGCATTATGTAGTGTTTTTCTGCACATTGACGGAATGCATGTTGGTAAAATGCTTACACCTTCTTACATAGTTACCAGTGTGAATTATTTCAAGGGGGAAAAAAAAAAGTAGGTAGGAGCATCTTGCAGTGAGATAAGCCAACAGAACTTTCACAATCTGTATGTACTTGTGTGTTAAAATAATAATAATAATAATTTGTAAAAAAATAAAAATAATAAAAAAATCAGCCTATAGTAACAGATAATCTTGTATCCTTTTATTAAGGAAATACTTGTTTTTATTGATTCTTCTGTGGGGCAAAATGAATTGCTTGTCTATAGTGCAATGAATTTACAGGTAGTGGGGGAAAAATCTTTACCCAGAGTTTGGCTCACTCCTTTATTGTAATATGGACTGGCTATGAAGTTTTTCTCTGCATTTATCAGATCCAGGGATTTGGACTGTACCCAGGTTACTTGACTCCTTTTTCAGGCAATACCTAGGATGAGACAAAACCTTTAGTGAGTAATTTTGAATTAAAAATACTAATTCTTAATAGACATTTAATACTCTCAATTTGTGAAGTAGTGTAAGGTCCATTAACTTATTTACTTCTCTCTCTTGCAACAAATGAATGGAGGTTCCTTTGGCAGGGGATTTCTGATCTTGGTAGGTTACTTGTAAGAGAAGCAGATAGCACAAAATCTCCTAGTTGTTGATCTTTCCCTAGAAATAAAAATATTTATCCTATTCTTCTCTAGAGTAAAGGTGCTGTTACCAAGAACAAAGATCTTCCTTGCATGCTATTGCAGTGAAATTTGCCTCCTAAACATATGCAAACAGTTTTGAATCGGTAACTCTAGCACTTTTTCTTTTTTTTTTTTAACAATCCTTGAAAAAGCTGCCTCATCCTCTTCATTTACTTGTCATGGGGAACAGAGCAAAACTGCAAAAAACACTCGTTGAGTGAGATTGCTTAAGAAAAGTCTGAAACATCTTGCAACATCTTTTGAGTCACCAAATGATATTTAAAACTACTGAATATGTGGGTTTCTCATGTTCAGTGACTTGATTTTTTTTTTTTTTATTAGCTCTTCTTTGCTTGGGTCAAAAAGAACTGATCTTTGACCTCAGTATACTTGGGAGCTAGATCTTCCACAAATTTCAATTGGAAAGATTAAGTATTCTTGGGCATGGAAAAAAACAGCTTCTTGCTCTAATTGACATAGTAATCAAAGGTAGGCACATTGTTCCAGTATGTATGTTTGCTTGATATGGTAGCAGCTTGGTTTGGTTTGGAACCACATTAATTGTTCTGTGCTGTCCCTGTTATGCCATCACAAGATGATAAGTCAGTTTGTTTTCATTATCATTCTGGTAATCAAAGATACTTAAAAGGTAGTCATTGTCACAAACATAAGTACCCAATCCAGCTGAGTAAGACATTGAATGGTACTTTGTACTTGCGTATTAACATCTGCCGGAGTCCTGCCTCCACGCCTACTGTTTTCTTAAAGGCAGAGATTCTTTTGGTCTCCTTAATGCATTAAAATTGGGGATGTGATGAAATTGTAAGAGGTTTGCAGTTCTATGTAGCTGTGAACTTCCATTTTTCTTATGTGTCATAATGTTCCCGAAGTATTTTACAGTTAATATTTCAGCTGTATGTGGGAAAATGTCTGCTCTAGAGAGTGTTAGGAAGAAGTGCACAGGACAGTATGTCAAAATAAAAGGGAAATAACGCTGAAATAATTATTTATTTTCTATCCTGCAAGTGGATTGAAGCACCAAGAAGTTGGTGAGGCCATTTCCTTATTTGAAAGTGTTGCAAATAAATGCATCTAACAGGCACTTCCAGATAACAGTGGTTAGGCAGTCAAAGAGATGTGGCTAAAGCTCTGTGCATCCAGATAAGCTCATTTGACTACAGTGGCATTCTTCCCAATTCCCCAATTAGGTCTGTTTAATCAACTTTGCAGTATTTTACTGTAACTCCGACTATAAAATCTTCTGGGAGTGGACAGTTGTTTAAGTACGTGCTTTCCAATGAAGGTCCTTTACAGGCTACTGAAATACAAATTCTAATATACCCAGATTATTCTCACATGCCAAATTTAATTAGGTGATTTGAACAAAACAATGAAGTTACAATATAAAATACAACTAGATAAATCATAAATTACCGTATGCTGTAGGGAATTGCCCTAAATGGGCTGAGAAATTGTAGCTGAATAAATTTATTTTTCTTTTCTACAGAGGTGGTTAATGTTGTCTTGGTGAGAGTTAAAGAATAAGAGAGTAAATAATAATGGAACATCAAGTAAAGAGGGAGATAAGAATGTTTCTGATAAAAATAATGTCTTATTCCCTCAGCCTGAAATGATTATTATTGTAAATAAATAGTAAATCTTTGAAAAAGACCTTTCTAAATATATCCAAAGGCAACAAACAATTACCAGGTGGGTGAGTTTTCTTGGTGAATAGAGTTTATTCTTTGTTGTTTTAATATTGGTGGTATAATATCCTAGCTATTTTGTACGCTTACAGATATACAGTGGTTCACAAAGCTTAAGTGTTCAGGAGTGACTTGAGTAACATAACATGTTTTAACTCATGATGCTAAGGACTTAGAAAAAGAACTATGTTCTTGGTTGTTGTTTTTTTTTCATTGTGGACCAATCTTTATACTACTACTGTCACCTTCTCCATTACTTCTGTTCCTGTATCTCATTAGACAGGGACAGACAAAATTGCATGTGGTTTCCATACATATGTTAAATATTTTTAAGACTTCTATTTTTACATATGGAAAGCTGACGAGCTAACTTGCTTGTGCTAGTTATGGCCAATGCCAATGTCAGAAAATATTTCTCATCTACTTCCAGTGACTTCCTGTTGCCTCTGAAAACAGGCAAGATAGTTGATCACTCCCAACCCCAAAAAAGTGTTAGGATATTTTGAGGATAATAAATATGCCTTGGCCCACAGGCAACTAACTTAACTAAAATGTTCTACAGAACGTCTTCAGATGATTTATGAGAAATTGGATATGTTGATTTCTTTGACTGACTCAGAGGGACACTAAGGACGCTTAGAAGTGCAAGGAGTTTATTTCTAAATCAGTGTGGGTGTTCGTTGTAATTACGCGTTTAGTAATTGGCCAAATTTCTTAGTTCAACCAGCAGATGAACCATTTACTAACCAGTCCCTCAGTGATAATATAGTAGATAATCTCTTTCCAGGGTAAGTTTAGAATGAAATATTTCCTCAAGTTTCTGTCAGGGAAGGAGGAATTGGCTTTTTTCTTTCATTCAAACATAAAAGCAGTAACCATCTCCACTGTTTTTTCTCACGTTGCGAGTGAGTAGATCCTTTCATGGAGGAAAGATGACTAGTTTACAACTCATTCATCACTCTATAGACTCCATATACGATTTAGGAAAACAGTATGAAAAAAGATGGCTATTTTCTATACTTTTGTCAGCACCGTCTCCAATAGAAAATGCTGAAAGGCAAGAATGATGCCAAAGCTATATGTTTTTGTGAAAGATATTCTGGAGATTAAATGGTTCTTTTAGGTACCTAGCCTCAGAAGCATCCCATGGTCTTTGCAAAGACACAAACAGCTCATAAAACAGTTCTAACCAAGTTCATGATGCTAGACTTAACTAAAATGAAGATGATTCTCTGGCTGAGTTAAAGGGACAATACCTAATGTAGGATTAGATGAGGAAATGTACCTAGAAAGAAAAGAAAGATAAATCATGGCAACAGAAAGTGTTTTCAAACATAGTAAGAGGTATTCTACCCTTGTTCATCCTCCACTGACCAATTAAGTACAAGATAAGTTTTCCTATTGGATCTGACATTTACTGTTTCTGATTACATAAATGTCAGTACCTACCTAAGTGGCAGTCAAGACGGTGCTGTTTTTCTAGAACTGAATCGTTAATAATTAGTGGTAACCATCTTATGACTCACTCAGCAGATGTGATCACCATTTATGCTGATGAAAGCTGAGTGATCTAAAAAAGTCACAAGCAACACTTTGATTTCAGTTGAAGTATCACAGCCTGGTCGAGCTGCTGTGCTAATTACTGGCCTATTGCTTCACTGCCCTGACAGGTTCAAGAGGTACCAGAACTGGAGAATTCCCTCTAGGAAAGGCATTCATTGGATAAATTGGATTTGGAAACAGGCTGCTATGGCTAAATAATGGATAAATATTTGTTCCTACTTATTCAAATGCATTAATGTGTAATCTGGGTTTATTAACTCATGTTGGAAAATTCGTAGATAGCATTTCATCCACCTTTATATACCTGTAACTAAGTCTAGATAGCAGTTGAATGTAACATTTTTTGGGGGGTAATTTCAATGGAACTAAGATTTACATCCCAAAAGCTTTGCTACTTTGCAATATTTAAATAAACAGAACTGTTAGGTAGTTGTATGCATTGTCTATAAAAGATGAACATGCCAGAGCCCACTGGATGCATTTTCACTTATGAGGAGTATATGGAAGGACCATAGCTTTGCCGCAATGCATGTTATACTAATTAAGTCTTAGTAGATGTATAAGTCAGACTCCATGGCTAAAGGAATTAAATTAGTCTTTTTAAAAGAATATATAGTATTTACAGTACATGAAGAAAAGTTCTTTCCAAGTGTTGTAGCTAGCCATAGTTTCCTGGCTCTAAACCTAATTTTGAATGTGGCCTACACAGTGCTTCAAGACAGACTAATTTATAAATATTTGCATAAGAAACAGCACTGAAATCAGGGATAGTCACTATAGCTATTATAGTTTTCCCAGAAAATAAACAAGCTCATTATCTTCCAGCTCAAGTTTTCTGTGATTCTATGACACATATATGAACAACTTTGCAGGACTGTTGAACTTACAGAGGACACCAGAAATTTTCTCTGTTCTTTATCATGCTCTTCCATATTAGATTTTTCTGCATCTTCTGGCCTTTTTTTTATTAAAAATAATATGTTTTGTCATTCTGGAGTGTTTGTAGATTTCAAAGTGTAAGAGAGCAGTAACTGTTTCAGAGGACCTTTGTAGACTAGCATCTTTTATATAATTCTGGTGATAGCTGAGGATGAAGCTGAATGAACCTGTGCAGTCTTGTGATCCTAGACATGTTTACTAGAGACCCTTATAGCAGTATTCTCTCCTTCATTTCTACATCCAAGGCTGCCAAGCCTGTTTGTTTTTTCCTTACAGGAACCTTTCTAAAATTAGTGTAATATGTCTTTACCAAGCAGCTGGCATGAAGCCAGTACAACATTTTCTGCATCATGTCCATTAACTTTAGTAGCCAGCTAAAGGTTCTGTGTAGAGGTGATCTGTCTCTTGTTGGTCCTGTTTTGCAACTGAGGAAAAAGAAAGTTTTCAAGGCAGTAGGAAGTGAAGGAAGACTTAGAACCATGTATCATTATAGTGTTCTTACTTCTCTCTGTGTACTAATCCATTAGAGTAGTTACTAATATCTTTATCTATACATTAAAAGATGGGAAAACAATGACTTATGCAGCTACCAGTGCTGTAGGTGCATTATTGCCAGCAGTGAAAATCTTGATCTTTGTCAGTACAGGAGAAACAAAGTAATCATTGTAATTCTGACACAAAATGTGAACCTGTGAAATTCCACTAGTTCTAAATTAATTCTTGGTTGAATTTTAAATCCTTCATACAGTCACAGGGACAGATTCTCCTTGCAGCTTCAAAATTACAAAAGGACTAACTGTGCTGTAAACAACCTTGATATTCTCCTCTCTCTCTCTGTACAACCTTCTAATGACTGTCGTTGCTTTAGCTTCAAGAGGTTGTGTGATCTAATTAGGGCAAATTGAATAAGACTGCTTTTATGCTAAAGCGTGAGAAAGTTAATTGAAATCAATCCATGTTCAGTGAAAATGCTGGAGACATCACTGATAATTTAAAGCAATTAAAAGATGTTGTCCTGAAGCAAGGCAGAAGCATTAAGTCTAAGAGACTGTTGAAAGGAAACTACCAAAAAATATTTAAATGATATTACTCAGCTAAGATGGACTAGAGATAGATTAAGCAATTAGAAATCATAAAGCATAAAATCAGTCATATGTAATCTTCTTTGAGCTACCTCAAGCAATTTCTTTTTTGTGTAAAGTAATAATCTACTAAAAAAACCCTCATTTATGACATTTTGTAAACAAAGGTGCACTAATGATACAAGACAGTATGCTTTAAAATCTCTGCTGGGCTACTCTTTATTGATGTTAAACGCTGAAGGTATTGCGTTTGCTTCTGGACAAAAAAAAAAATGTTCTCCATAATATGAATAATGTGTTATCTCAGAGGGTATATGTCTGCTATAGGTGTGTACTGCTGTATCCATAGATTCTATCTGCCATTAACATTTCATGTGCAAAAAGAGATGCTTGTAGATAAGAAAGTATTTGTTGTACAGGATTAGCAGATGGCAGTAGAAAATATTTTATCCCAAGAAATTTATTCATTTGTTTGGATCATTCAGGAATTATGAGTCATTGTTTAGACTAAGCATCTGATATTTGGTGACTGAATCATAAAACCTTTCTTCTCCTCAAAATATTTCTGGGAAAAAAAGAAACTACTCACAAAAATCCAAGGAGTTCTGTACACATATTGTCTTTTAAAATTCCTGTATTTTTCAATTTCTACCTTGTAGTACCTTTAGAAACAAAATAAATCTGTTTCTAGACTTAATCTGAACATGGTAACTTAACCAGCATTCTTCACTGGTGCTTTGTTCTCTTCTCTGGATAATATAATTTGAGCTTTGAACAGCATTCATTTAAGTCTCAGCTTAGTTGAACTGCTTTTCCCTATCCTTTCTTCTTGGTTATATATATCACCTCTAACAACTTCTATGCACTTGCACATTACACTTCAAACTCACGTAGAAAATGCCATGCCTTATTTCCTCTGCAAGATGTTTAATCAAAAATGATCTGCAATTTCAAGCATGAATGACTAACGTCTTATTATTAACCACTACCTGGGACGTTTTATAACATTCTAACCTCAGTTGGGATGTAGCTACAGAATGCAGGGAGGCTACCACTTGCACTTTCAGTAACTTTTCAACTTTTCTTATAATTTGGTATGAAGGAGTATGGCAAAAGATATATTCATCAAGATCTACGCATATCTTGTCCAATTAGACTAACCTTATTTTTCACATACTGTGAGTAGAATTTTTAAAGATCAAGAATTTCACTGTTGATATGACCTTGATCTAAATTGAAAACTCAAGAAATCAAGGAAGAAGAAGGGTTGACTTAATTTATTTTTCCTGCCTTTTGACTTCTGAAGGGTTTCAATACAAGGATGCTTTTCAGATAGTTCATGAAATTTTCACGCTTCTTTGCTTTGATTTGAAGAGAATAGCAAGGTCTGGGCAAAATGATATTGTTACTAATATGATCTACTATTATTGATCATATCTGAGTTTTATCCAGCTGGAAATGATACCCTGATTACAAAACTGGTTTTGTCTTAGAGTGCTGTTGCCTTTGACTCAACAGCAGCAAATGGTCTTATGGGGCAATCTGCTGACTTAAGTGTCTGAGAGAGTGAGGGCTTAACCATGTTAAAATACTTCTCTAGCTTAGTATCAGTGGTGGCATTTCTGAGACTTTTTCAGGGTTAGCTGGGCATGCTTTGGAAATAATTAAAAATAATGATGATGATTTCATTTCATGATAGCATGAGGTAAACTGATAAAATAGAGGAAAAGTGTAATGACATGGATTTTAATTTTCTGCTGGATGAGGAAATGGGAAATTTTGTATAGATAAAACATAAAGCAACAAAATGCAGGACTGTTCCTGCCAGTTACAAATTACTTGCCCTGTTCTTCAGTACTGGGGTTTTGTAACACTGCTGCTAGCTAATTTAGGCTTCGGTGTATAGTGTCCTGTCATCGTGCTTGCTTAAAGATCATACTAAGTTATGTGGATCTTAGCTCCATGTTGTAAAAATCCAACAATAGAGTTTCAAGATGATAGTTTAAAAAATGTAATGCATGTATTATGGAATTGCACTTACGGGCAAAAAGCATTTATTTCTCTACAGTGAACAGATAGCTTTTAAGAAGGTCATTTGTGTTTATTTTTCTACAGAGACCCCTCTTTTGCAGAAAAGTGTTGTTAACTCTCTAAAACTTTGATTCATCATTTATGAGTTGCAAAGTAGGATAGTTTGCTAATATGCAGCCCGTAATGCTTTAAAAGAAAAAGAAGGAATCTCATGTGGCTATTAGTTACAGTGCTCCTGGAACACTTTATTGCTACATTTAACACATCTATATAGGTTTGACATGAAAAGTAAAGCTACTTGAATGAAATTCTGCTGGATCATAGCTGAAGTTCATTTCATATTTTGATCTGTTCTGGATATTCAAATCTGTGCCGTTACACTTAACTGAACTATGGAGAAATTTGGGTGGTGATATCAGGATCTCCTTTCTGTTATCTTCCTTTTGTTCCTTTAGAAATATTTTATGCATTTGTGCATTTTGCAGTGCTTACTGCATTTTAAATGGTACAATTTCTCTTTCAGTCACTGTCACTTAATCATTTCATTACATTATTCCTTCTTAGTATGTGTGGGTTGGTTTTTTGATCTTCTAGGTTATAGTGTTTAACAATAATACTGAAATGTTGCTGCACACACCAGCTCTACAGCCATCAACACAAATCCCAAGAGAACAACCTTTATGTTTGATGATCCATCTACGATCTGTCCCATGGGCACGCCTCAGGGAATTCTGAGGTCAACTGCCTCTTAGAACTGTATGTAGAAAATTATGTGTCTAGATACAGGTTAAGGGAAAATATGAAACAGAATGTCCTTACCCGTTGTAATCTCATGTCCTTATCTTTTAGAAGCCCAGTCTTCAATTCTCCTACACCACATGCTGAACGTTTTTGTTCGTGTTAAAAAGCAAATAGTTTTTTCCCTTCATAAGTGTAATGATTTGGGATTTGTTAAAACTTTTTGCTATTGTCAAAGTAGAAAAAAATATAGAATTTAAGTATTTTCATATTGGGCATGAGTTATGAGTTAGGTCTTCGGGAATTTAGAATAGTTTGGTTTTAAAAATGGTATGATAGCTTTTTGCTCATCAAAGCTCTTTGCAAGAAAACAAGGCCATACGCAACTGAGAAAAATTGTATATGTAGTAGTGTGCTTAAAAGTTACTTTAATTATGTTATGTCAAAGATCTACCTGCTTAAATAAGGTTACAAGATGCTGCTTAATTGTGGAAGATCAAATGTAGGGGAAAAAAAATGAAACATTGTTTTAGACTGATTTTAAGATTTAGTCTTTTTTCACTTGACATAAATTGCAGTTGACTTAAATGAGCTGCTTTGCACGCCAGGCTGTGCGTAAGTGTTCTGGAGCATAGCTGATTGATTGATGCCTGTGTAGCTTTGGCATATCGTGTACAGTCATTCAGTCCCTCTTGGACTGACACAATAATGCCACTTTATATATACAATTAGCTTGCTCTTTTCTCCTGAGATCAAAGTGTTACAGTGCTTCTGAGCATTTTAATTTGTTTGTACGTTATGAAGTATCTCTCTTTCAATTGGTCTTCACCTGTTGCCAGTTGTTTAATTGGTGGAGTGTTACCTGTACGTTATTAGAGTTGTCTTCCCACAATTCTTAATCATACGGAAATGAAAATGAAGTATGTTCTGTATTCTCCGGAAACTTAGTGATGAAGAAAATTGCTTTCTTTTTGTTGGTTTTGTGTGGAATCTTGAAGTAACGTAAGTTCAAATCTGTTGTGCATTGGCCAAAAGCCTGAAAGGCAGGTGGCTTCTTTACCATGAGATGTTCCAGCAGCTTATTCTTGCTGTATAATGGGGGAAAAATAGAAAGTAAGTTCTCTCTAGTTTAGTAAAAGGCCTTTTGCTATGTGTTTGTGGTGTTTTAGAGCTTATTCCTAACAAACTTTTGAAGTATATAGATACTAGTAGTCAGAAACCATCTATGTAGCTTGTGAATTTAATACATTCAGTGTGTCTGCTGAAAGTAATAAAGCATCATTTAAATTCTGTTTTTAGGAAGTTATTGTAGTAACTGCTCCCCATGTAACTGTAGACAGCTAAACTGTAAGATATGGGCACTTTATTTTTGAGCTTAAAAAAAAATTGCAGTGATATCCTTGGTTGTACTTATAGATTAATAGTCCCTTAAATTTGAAACCAGTTCATCACCTTACTTTAAATGAAATGAGGCTACTTTAGACAGCTTGTAATAAAGGGTGAATCTTAAAGGTAGATAAATTCCAGATGGGAGAGAAGATTTCTGAACTTGTATTCCGGGAGGAGCCAAGATCTCCATCTCTAAGATTCCCCAATGCACCTTCCTATTTTAGTTTTCAGCAGCAAAGTTTCTGCATAGATACTCTGTAGCAAATTCTGGTAATTTGCCTTCTTAAATTTGTGTTTCTGCTGAGGCTGAACTTTGCCATAGGGATCCTGGAGGAGTGTCTCAGGTGGCAAATCACTGATTTTGAAAAAAAAATGCAGAAAATATTGCATGGTTTCCTTATTACATTTGCTTCACTGCTATTGTTGTTGTTGCTTTGAGTTTCTCAGTTGCACTGTGCAACTTATATCATGACATAATTATTAAATTCGGTGACCTAAAGAGATGTCAGTTCATTTGCTCATGAGCTGGTAGATATGAGTGGTTCTACTCAACGGCCTTAATCATGCAGGCTGGAAATGCCAGAAGGGGAATTCTGGTAAATTCTAAGACAAGAGGAAATTGTGAATGACCTTATCTTCAAGCTCATGTCAAATTTGGAAGAATACCTCCAAAAGACAACAATGTTTAATAAGCATATTGTCCTGAAAACCAGAGATGAAGCACATTAATAAATTCTGACCAAATACTAACAACATGTCAATATCATAAATACTGACTAAATACCATCAAACAAAAAAGCTTGCAGGATTTTTCTCATGGTTGTTTTCTGGCCATTAGTTGAAAGAATTCTGGACTACAAGGCCTTGGTTAAGGAGATGTGAAAATATATCACAGATAGTGTCTAGCAACAAATGTTAACATTCATGCCATGTGTTCTGAATGTCAAGAGTATCAGTAGAGAGAGAAGAAGGGGCTGAAATAAAAAAGGAATGCAAATGTGAGCAATGGAAAGCTATCTGCTTCAAAGTGCAAGTTTCAATCAATAATGTCTTAACCAGGCAAAATGGAGAAAAGAAATCCACATGCTGTACTGTCAGGGGCCAGAAGACCTAAGGCTCTTTAGGAAAGTGAAAACAGTTGCGGACACAGTGTGGTGGAGACTTAATAATAATGAGGCTGGACATTTAAAACCTCAGCAATATAAATTTATGAAGAGCACAGAAAACAAGACTAAACACAGGAGCTGGAATTCAGAGATCACTTTCATCAGCTTTTATTTCTGACTGCCTGGAGTGCAAGGTCAGAATAACAGGCAGAACCTCTCAGTGTAATTGCAAACTTCTTAGACAAGAGCCTTAAGAAATAGTGCCCAGGATGGAGAATTAAACCATGCAGACTATTCCAAAAAGGAGTGCTGAGAAACGGCACTTACCACAGCCAGATTTCTCACTTGATGCTGGCTATTAGCTTAGAGTTTTTTCCCTTGACTCTTTCAAAACATGTCAGGAGAAAAAATCAGATAACATGACTTGATGTCATGAATATTCAACAATGTATTGGTATGCTTACACTTGGTCATGTCTCTCATAGACAAAGAGCTTGATTGAAACACCATCTGAATAAAATGTAAACTGATTAATCTGTAAAATGGGAGTTTACATAACAGTTCATAAAGTCTAGAACTATCTTGCACACCCGTTCCTTTGATTAAAGCATCTATCCATACTTGCTTAGTTCAGTCCATAGCTTATTTCCCTATAAGAGTATTTCCATATTCAATGTTGATTCCTGAATCCTGAAGACTTTTGTGTCTGTTGATGAATGCTTTCTAGTATATGTTGTCTTTGCAGGCCTACTACTACCTCTGACTGAGGTACAGTGTTTATATGTTAAATGTTATTAGTAGAAGTATTATTATTACTGACTTCTCACTGGTAGACTACAAACAGTACATGCTATTTAGGGCTGTCTCTGAAGGTTTAGGGATTAACTACTATAAAGTTGGCAATTCAGCTTGTATTGTTCTGGCATAGTGGTGCACTTAAAGCAGCTGTAAGGCATATTTGTCTCGAAGACTGACCTTTTTAATATTTTCATCAAGACAGTGCATTACATCAGGATCTAAGGACTGTTGTAAGTCTCACTTGTTATTATTTTCTTTTCTCTTTGCCTTTCTTTGCTTTATTTAGCACAAATGTACTGCAATATGTAAAACAGAAAAAAGATTCCTCCTATATAATGAAAACATCACTAGGCTATATCCTAATGAAAGGATGAGATAATAAACAGTTTTGACATGCTGCTTGATGTGCAGAAGACAGACACGAAAGCAAGGAAATCAGTGTAAAAAATGGTTTCAAATAGAGTGGTTCTGGCTTCCTTTCTTTGTGTTCCAGATATTAAAAACAGAAAAAAACAGGAAGGGGATCAAGAATGATGTGCTTTTTCAAGCTTGCAGACCAGTTGAACATTGAGTATATTGAAATGCATAGTTAAAAAGTAGTATTGCTCATGGTCTTAGGAGTTATTGAATCTGCAGTTCTCTTGAGTTCTCAGCTTGAAGCCTTTCAGTAAAACATTTAGAAAGCAACATAAAACAAACAAAATAAATTGATTTTCTTTTTTGTATTTTTTAGCTGCTCACAAGTGTGGGGTTTAAAATAAGTCTAGCTATCATAACTTCTGAGTATATTGCCTATAACTTAGCCTATCATCTTGATCTTTTGTCTTCATCTGTGATGTATATGATGTACAATCATTTCATTTCAAAGGGGTTAGTTTTATGTTTATTGCTTTTTTAGCTCTAAAATACGTTGGTTTTTATCCAGCTTTATACTTGACACTCACCTAGATGGTCATAAAGATGTGAAAAGATGCTAAATTTTTAAGATAACTTTGTTTAACTTCATGTTATGGTCACTCCCAGTGAAATATCCATACCGGTACTAGCTAGGAGAATTCCAACTGAATTCTTTATGAACTTTTCCTGACCTACTATGAAGTGTGTCAGCTTTTCCCTGTGGCTGACATGCATGGTTGGATTTATTATCCACCACACATTATGATGTTATCTTTGCTTTCTAGTAGAGTGGTGACAGAATTGTTCATATTGCTTTTTGACTTGGGAAGCTTATTTCCATTTATGCAGTTTTCTTCCTGTTGCATAGAAAATCCTGCAGCTTTAGGCAGTGCTTTTTTGTTTCTTTCAAAAAGATATTGCTAGGTAAAGTAGCCAGCTCTGAAGAATGAGGAATAAATTAGGAATACCCCTCAGACAGCAAAAGAGTGTAATTAAATCAAGCTAAACATCACTTAATTAGGCTTGTATCTCAAATGAAGTTAAGGGAGGTAATGATATGACTGATTATTCCATTCAGACTGTGATATTGTCACTGTAAGTTTGAGATTCTAAAAGGTTATGCTTTCAAGCCCCTGGAAACATAGCTCTCTGTAAAGAGGCTTTAATGTGGGAAGCATAAAAATCAAATGCACTGAGAGATTAAGAAAGCTGAGAACCAAAAATTTTTTGTTTGGGCTTCTGAATAAATGACCAGATTTTGAAGAGGGCTCAGTGCCAGCTTTCCTCAGTGCCAGATTCTCAGTTCTTCTCAGGCAGTACTACTGAGTCTGGATGTCTTTCATATATTTTGATTAGGAAACTAAATGACAATGTTCATTGTTAAAAATCTTACTCTAAAAACAAACAAAAAAAAAAAAACC
>PPHD01000277.1:0-10297 GCA_002909625.1 Bambusicola thoracicus | reverse complement strand
TTTTTTTTTTTTTTTTTTTTTTTTTGTCATAAACTGTATGAAATAGCATCCTGTAAGCCTGATTTCATTTATTTTCTCAGTCCTTTGCAGCATTAGGGTTGTGGGGACTGGTGACTCTCCCTATGGCTGCGTTCCTTGAGAGCAGCCAGTGCTAGTAGCATTTGGTCCTCTTGCAGACTATGTGTCCCCGTTACCTCCCACCATCCTGTCATTCCTCATTGCAGCAACAAAAACAAATCTTCTGTCTGTCACCAACTTCTTCTTGTGGGTTTGTCTCTTGGTAGTGGTTCTTTTTTGCTGCTCTTGTCTCCCTTCCTGCTGTTTCTCTTATCATTTCTCACTCATTTCTATTCTACTCTAACTTAATATAATGTTATGTCAGGAGATGTGAGATGGCCCTGCAAATACTAGTTCTACCTGTATTTCTCTGTGTTCAGATGAGATTTGATCTTTCCCCGGAAAGGCTGAAATGCATTGTTACTCTGCTAACTCAGTATTCACTGGAGAGAGTCTGCAGTGACTATGGAGAGAATTTTCTTTCAACTTAATCTCTCTTATTGGAATCAGTTCTTGGAGAAAGAATCAATTCTTACAGAGAATGAGGCTTTTATTGATGCAGGACAAGATTTTGGGGTGGAAAGAGCGAGACAGGTATCTGCTGTGAATGATTTATTTATATTCTAGGCTTGATACGTATTTGTAAATAAAATTTTTAAAAAGCTTTTTTTTTTTTTTTTTTTTTGCCTTGGCTGTCTATGTTTGTCATCTGAGCTTGTGAGATCTGTACTGCATGTGTGCATCTAAAACATCATTTTTGCTTGGTGGTCACAGTAGCTGAGTCAAATGCACAAAATCCAGCAAATAATGCTGCTCCTACGGAAGCAGAAGTTGCTGGGATAATGCCATTAATTGCTAATCTGTGTGTTGCTTGAACCAGAACTGCCTACTCTGCAGTCCTGCCAAGGAAAGAGGTAGCATCAGCAATGCTATTGTAACTACCACACTAAAACATACTTGGTAATTATAGGAGGTAATGTTAAAGGATGTATAAATAGCTACCATAAGAATTCTTAGCAAAACTATTCTTGTGCTCACTGTTTTTATGTTAACATACAAAACTTTTTGTCCAGTGTGTTCATTACTGTTGATAAGATCTACATGCTAAATGGATAGTTTTCAAAGGCTGAATGGCCTGCTCTTGGTATAGGTAAACTCTGATAGGAAAGAAGGTAAGTGTAACGAGGGGAAGGGCTATACTGAGATGACCTTATAAAAGTTAGGGGGCTATGGACCTTTCTGTTCCCAGTGCTGTTCCTTTCTGTTCAGCCTGCCCTGAAGAAGCAAGCAGAGCGTGTGAAAATGATGGTATTCTCCAGTTGTGCCTTCCTTCATGCTCTTCCTTTCCCTCTTGCATGTATTCATTCAGACTCATCTACACTGTATGTCTGTGAATGTGGGTCTGAACTTGTGCTTAGCTTTAAATAACATGGAGAAGTATATTTACTCATTGACTTGAGGCATGTTTCAGAGCATGCTGTGATGTGAATGGATTTGATCATTTGCCATCTCGTATTTCCATATCCTTGTGACCTTGCAGGACCTCCTCCAAAAAGTTTCTGATGATTTGGAGGTAGTAGATGGAAATTACAATGGGAAAGTGTTCTCAGCTGTTGTTTAGCATTTTTCTTTCCTTTTGGAGAGTGGTATAAATATTAATAGCTGTAACCATGGATATTCTATTGTATCTGGCATGGTACAAAAGAAGAAACCTTCCTTGGATCAAACTGACTATTGATCTTCACGTTTCTATTTGTGCAACTGCTGTCACTATAATTTCAATCCTGTAGTAAAAGAAAAAAATTGCAGCCAGGTACAGTTATTCAAACTCAAAAACAGTAAAAAGGAGATAAGAAATTATAGATGAATGTACTTTTGTACCTTCTCAAGAAAGGGTTAAATATTAGCCAGAGATATTACTATGAGATAAAATCAGGGTTGAATTAACATCAACCTGACGATTTGTTGAAGTGAAAAATCTATGTATTGTGTCAGGATTTATAGTTCTGTTGAACGCAGGAGCCTAAAATGCACGAACATGAAATGGGAAACTGATTTGGAAATGAGCATAGGCTTGCATAAGGCCTAACTTTGGTTATTTTCTCTCAGCATCTGTCATGTATAGTGATAATGCTTTGTTTAATAACAAAGACAAACAGTACTTTAGCCCAGCTGTTTTCTTACTCTCACTTTTTTTTCTGCAAATAATCTGTTTAGCAGGCTTCTTGCTACCAGCTCTTCTGTTAAGAAGAAAAAATAGCTCCTCTACCTTCTCTTTCTTTTCATTTCGAAGTGTAATGATCTCTCCTGGCTTCTGAATGGATAAAAGCTTGAACAGAATGTTTTTAGTGTAACTCTGATTGACCTTAGTCTTCACCATGCTGATGGGCTATAGCTCTTCTTAGAATTGCATTAACATTTGTTGAATGCATGTACAGCTATATTTGTTGGAAATGTATGCAAAGAATGCTTTGTTATGGACTCTGGTCTTCAATAGAAGTACAATGTTTTCATGCCAGGACTGATGATTGAATATCTCTGATTATGGGATTATATTTCCTGCAGTCAGGAGGGTTTTTGTTTGTTTGTTTGTTTTTGTGGCAGAATATTTAGTTTCTCTGTTTTGTCTCTGCTCTTCATTTGTGAATTTGTTCCTTCTCTAAATTTCCTTTTTCGCTGGATTTTCTGCACAGAGAACTTATGAATGAGTGAGACATCCATTCATGTATTTTAGCAGCGTGCATTCAGCTTCTGTGGCTCTTCACATCCTTTGGAAGAAAAGATTGATTTTCTACTATTGTGAAAATAGAGTTAATTTTTAAATATATTTTTTTAATGCATTTGTTGTTTGAGTGTTTAAACACACAATGGTTGTTGTGCAAACTGAGCACATCTGGCTGAATCTTCTTCTTTAGTCTCCCCTGAAGAGGGTTTCTTGTTCATAAGGTTCACCCTGTGTTGTTCAGAGACATAACAAGAACTGGGCTGGATTTAATTTTCCACCAACGGAAACTGTTGTTATTTCAATAATCTTATATTCTTATCCTGAGATTAAATGGGTAAAAAAAAAGAGCAAAAAAAAAAAAAAAATACTGTGAAGACAAGACTAGCAGTGTGGAAATTTGGAACAGGATGCTTGGTCCAGGTTCACCTATGGAACATCACATACTGAATGCAGAATGTTTAGAACTCCTGCATTGGCTGTGATTCATAATTAAGTGTACAGTTCCCTGACACAGTCTCATGAAAATCATGAAAGATGCAGAAAGAAATGCTGGGCACTTGTAGTGCCTGTGATGTTAGTTGTGGGGTTTGTGTTGCTTTTCTTTGTTTTGGAGGTTGGTCATTTTCCTTGTAGGAAAATTAACATGAATTTTGGTGTTGAAAGGAAAGATTAGCAATCTGACAAATATTGACAGTAGATGGACAATGGTTCATCATAATGACAGAAAATATGAGAAAGTAAGAACATATCCACACCCAGTTCCTAGAGGTCTTTTATGCTACAAAAACGAGGTAAAACAAGAACACATCCTAACCAGGGAAGCCCTGAATGTGAGATCTCTTTATTCTGTAAACCGTCTCACAGAATTGTACATTTTTAGAGACTGCCTGCATGCTGTGTAAGTGGGGTGCTCTGAAAGTAATGCCTCCTATTTATGTCCATGGAAACTACAACAGATACAAAGAGTAAAATAACATTATTTGATAGAGCAAATTCTCAGCTATAAAACACTACTTCTCAACATAGTCACCATCATTAGCTATGCATTTTCTCCAGTGATCAACAAGAGCTCTTTGTTTTGTGGTTAGGCAGCTGTGAATGGCCATCCAGAATAGGGCTTGTTTCTTGCACCACAGTCACCTCTGCTGAAACACATCACCCACCACCTCACTGTGATATCATCCATGGTTTTATCCATAAGCTTGGAGCAGGTGCTGATTAATGTCAGTGGGTGCCATTTTTGGAATTCGAAGAATTGGATGAATTCAGTGACGCACCTTTTCTTCACTTGCACTTTCATGTCAGATGTCATTTTGTCAGGCTGCTCCTCTGCTGCTATCTGTCACGTAGCAACAGAATGTAAGGGGATATTTTTTTGGAAGGTTTAACCTTTACTGCCATACCTCCAGCATTGCCTCTGAGGTATGGGCCAACACAATAAAATAGAAGGCATTACTTTTGGAGCAGCACTTGTATTTTAGCAGACTAAAGTTTGATCAGTATTTTATCCTTTTTTGGGTTTGATTGCATACCTTACATCTTGACTGGGGAAATAAGAGCACTACCTGGTTATGTCCATAATCTTTCTACCATTACCGCAAGGCACTAGTAGAGACATTTTCAAAATTGTACTAGGGAAACATACATTTGGAAAAGGCCAAAGAATTGAATGACTCATTAAAATGAATATCTGAGAATAATGCAAGTATTTCAATGGGGGATCTTGTAACAAAATCTTGTTAAAAGTTTTATGAACAAAATAGGTAGATAACTGACATGTTGCTCTCAGGTTGTGTTTTTGTAACTTTTAACTCTAAAACCCATTGAAGTTTTAACACAGATCACTAAAGTGTTTCAAGTTGTAATTATCTAAATTACAGAAACAAGCCTAGTGTAAATCATCTGCCTCTGAGTGTGTGATTTCTTATAAAAGCAGTAGCCAGTGTCGCTGCTGACAATAGCACTCCTCCTCCCCCTCCCTTTTCCTCACTTCTTGCCTCTGCTAAATCTCTTGAGACAGCAAAGCCCGCAGGGAGATACAGGCTGATGGATGTTTATCAGCTTTCAATACTATTTACCCCTTACATTATGAACATGGTAATATAATTTTGAAGGTATGTTATAGCTTGTGATGGAAAGCTTACCTGTTTATTCTGAGGTGTATGTGATTGCACACTGTAAGGGAGAAGCATATCTTCTTTGCAGAGTGCTGGGGCACCTTTATCATGCAGAGAGGTAAGGAACAGGTCCTCCATGTTCTGCACGTCCTAAATTTGTGAGTAATTGATGTAGGCATATCGCTTACTGGTAGAACCTAAATAGGTTCTATCTATTCTAGAGATCACACCCTTACTAGATTGGTATTGAAAAGTACACCATGTTGCTTTCTGTCATGTTTTAAAAGTTCTTTCTCTAAGGTGACATACGACTCCTGGTGCTGCAAATACTTTGACTGGAATGAGTAGACAGGATCTGGAGTACTGAAAAGATATTGTGCTATGATTATTTCAGACTTGGCTCTGCCTGTCTCCATTAGTTTTTTCTTTTTCTGCTGCATGTTAAAGGAAAGCCAGATCTGAAGGTTATATTCACTTACCCAAATGTCAAGTTCTGTGTGAACATCTCAGCTGACATTTTTCTCTATGCTTGGTAAAGAATGATCCAAATGTCTGACAGTAGTGTTATACCAGCTGTATCCCACTAGCCATGTTCAGACATGAAAGCTCGATTTGGTCATTGTCTCTGAAAGTTGATAAAGACTTGAAATGGGGAAAATGTCAAGCTATTACGTTAACATTTTTCCTTTTTTTTTTTTTTTTTTTTTTCCCCTGTCCAGCTTGGATTAGATGTGGTTTCATGGATTGAAACTAAGGGAAACACATTGTTCCTGAAGGATTTAATAGACAAACCATTGCTACTTTATAGTCTTTTCCTACACACGCATCTTCTAGCACTGTATAAAGACGCCTATTAGCAAGAGTCATTGTTTCCAAAAAGTGAGACGTGATTCTGTCTTTTTAATACTTAGAAATTTATGGTTTGTATTTGATGTCAGGTTTCCAAAATGACATTAGAACCATCAGTATCTAATCAGACAGCTAATCAGCTGGCTATGAATTTTTGCATCCAAACGTGTAAACTTATGGCTGGCCGGTTCCTAAAACCTGTTATATCTGTGTTACCTCACTTCAATTATTTGAGGCATTGTTGAAAAGGATCTTCTTGGCTGCATGCACCGTGTTCCAAATATTATATTGGGCAGACACCAATAAATATCTCCACATAATGATATCAGTGGTCTGAAATATGTCAGCTGTCTGGGGAGCAGCTTCTGCTCCCAGGAGATTAAGAGGATTTGTACTGAACTGGAATTGTGTTGTGGATCTGAGCCAGGTCTGTGAGCACGTGCACCTGAAAAACTGGTACGTGGCTGTCTTCTCTTGCTCCAACTGGACTAAATGATGGAGAACAGAGTGTCTTAGTGACTCACTGGCCCAGGACTTTACTGTTGCTGGCTGAGATAATCCACAAAAGAAGTGCAGAAGACAGGCAGAAAGCTCATTTCACATGTGGTGCTTTAAAATAGCATCAGTAGGTTTCTCTAACTCTCGCTATTGCAGAGTGTATGTTGGATCAGCACAGACAACGTGTGGTATTTTGTTCAGAGTGAAAAGCTTGTCTAGTTTAGGAGCCCTGGAGATTATACTTCATTTTCTTCCTTCCAAGTGATAGCGTGTGCCACATCTTGATCTGATAACAAACAAAACATATTTAAAATTCCTTAAGATTTTTTTCACTATTTTGCCAATATTTTTTATCAATTCTTCTATGTTTACTTGAGGGATTTTTAAGAATTAATTTTTATTCAATATATTGAAAAATGTAAATAATTATCCTGGGAAAAGAAGAGAGTGGTAAGCAGGAAACAAGACCAAAGTACTGCTTAGCCAAATTCTGATAACAAACTAAGCACTGCCTTGGGGAGGTATTGCAGTGGCACTGCTCTCACATGATTTCTCTCTGAGCTTCATTACTCTGACAGACCTTGAATCTGTTTACAGCTGTGTGTGAGAATGCTTTCATATTAGAGGTTAAACTGGAAACCAGTGGCTTTCTCTGTCTATCAGTCACTTACAGACCATGATGAAATATCACACCATCCCTGACATAAGGTGATCCTATGAGATCTTCCCTCCCCTTCCTGACTGAGGAGTAAGAAGTTGCCATTTGCAATTCCAACAGTGGTTATCTTACTCAGATAAACAAGCAGATGGTTGCAACTCAGTCTTCTTAGGGGTGACTTCTTAAGTGCTGTGTCAGCAAGAATGCATCAGAAATATTGTTGATAGTAAGCAATGCAAGGTCTTATTGCAGAAGAAAAAATACTGATATTACTTTGCATGGAACTGGTCTGTGATCTGTGATGTTCTTGCCCAGTAGATGACTGGATGAGCTGGAGCTCAGGAACCAATTTATTTCAGAGCTCAGAAAAACAAGTCTCTGTTTGGGGGAAAAGTCAGTGAATACAGGTCTGAAGTAAAAAGAAAAAAGAACAGTAGAAATCTTGTTTCTCTTCTTAACTAAAAATCCTGTAAACAGGAAACTCTTGGAACAGATCTCGACACTGAATTGATATTGGGAAAATATATGTATTTTTTTTGTCTACTGGAAATCCTTAAAGAAAAAATTTCTAGCCTTTTTTTCCTCCATTTATGGGACTCATGTGGGAAATTATCTAAGCTGTAAGAAGACGTGTATTGCTGGGATATCAGTCAGAGGATATTCAAATCATGGCTTTAACAAAATCAGTAGTTAAGGAACCTTTTTTGAAATGATCATATCTTGCTGTTTAAAACCTGCTCGTACATAATTAGATGCTCAATTCATATGATTGACAATAGTTATTTACTTGCTTTAAAATATAAGCAAATAGTTTGACAAGACAAGAAAGGAGTGAAACTAATACTTTGTGTCACTGTTGATGAAAAATAAGCTGTAAATAAAGTGTTCAGACAGCTAATATCTACCTGATATATCAACCGAGACTTTTCATTGCAAGTACTATATTTCTGTGCTTCTATCCATAACTATCCATAGATTACTCGCATGTAATTCAAGTTTCTTCAGTGATTATTTTAAAGATATTGCAACCATACCTTTAGACTTATGATTGTTTCTAGTAATTGCTATGATTTTTCCGTGTTTGGTATTTTTTTCTTTTTGTAACTTGTTCATGTTGTTGAGTGCTGTTTTCTCGTATTAATGTTAATAAATGGGTTAAATTTCATATGAAGCACATGTAAGGCACTGAGAGATCAATGCTTGATCATAGATGTATAGTGCCGTGTTCTCCTGATTTGAAACATCATCAAGGATCAACAAAACAGTGGCATGCCCAATTACTATTGCCCACTCTTTCTTCTCTGCAGAATAATTTCACATGTTTATGAGTAAATCGTGACATAATTTTTCTCCGGTGTGTTTTGTGCAAGTGTATTTTGCTGTCTTTCATGTGCAGCTTTCAGCTTACAAACCCTTGTTTTGAGCTTGAACTGCAGGCATGACACAGCTAATTAAAATGCCTTACTCAAAATACAAAGAGCACATCAGAGCGCAAGTAGTTAATTAGACTGTGCTTCTCTGAGAAAAGTTCAAGGGATGCATATCTAAAAGTTTTGGAGACATAAGCGATGGAGCAGCACACTTCCTACAACAGCTTTTTTTGTACTTATGCTGCTTCAGCACTTTTTGATTAGCTGGCTTAATTTTGCCAACAAAAGCTCACCCCTCCAGCTTGTTCTCTATAGCCACAGGCAGGATCAGATCCAAACCATTTTCTATGTCTTTCACTCTGAAATCAGACAGCTGGAACAATATTATAATCTTGTGCCAAAGACAGACTATGGAAATTGCTCTTTAATCCACATAATGTTTTAATATACTTAATAAAATAAGAACCAAATGCATTTTCAACATTTTAGCAGTAGTATCAGTGATCCACGTTTAGAAAGAGAGTGAGTTAAAGGGGAAGTGAAGCTCCCTGAGTGCTCCTGAGTTTGCTCTGTGCTGAGCTGTGATTCTGCTGAGGTGTAGCGCATTTTGAAGGCTCCTCTCATTTCACAGGCATTAGGCTATATATGCCATTGTAAGGAATATTCCCTATCATTTCTGAGTGTGCCATAGTATTGCACTGGGGATTAAATTTCTTATTTTCTTTCCTAAAGGATGCAGGCAAATTGCATCGTGTAAGTGACTTTCTCTATTGTTTATTATTTATATACGGAAAAAGATATTTAATATAGAAGAAGACTACTTAACTTTTTTTTAGATTGTTGCACTGTTTTCACCTGGTGTTGTATTACAAATATTTTACTCTGCATTTTTCTTGCATAGAAGTTCTTAAAAGTAGAAAAATTTTCATTAACTTCATACTGAATGAAATAAAATTTGCGTCCAAAATACATGAACTAAATATTCCATAATGTGAGGGAAACCAAAATACCTTTGAAAACAGCTGGATATTGTGTACCTGATTTTCAGCCATCTGGTCCTACAGGCTTAGCTAATGCAGTGGGCTGAACTTACCATAACATCAACATTCAACAAAAATTAGAGGAAGTAGCAGAGAGGACAAGTAGAAGACTGAAGGGAAAAAAAGTACAGAATGTATGTTGCAGGAAATATAATTGTACCATAAACTCTTCACTTGAAATACTAATGTTTGTGTGCATTAGCTACATTCAAACAAGTGACTAAACTATTTTAATATAATGATAGATTAAAATGTTAATCAATACTCTATCTTTAGTTCTTTTCCCTTTTCACCTTAGCCACTGAAAATGTGCCAGAACCCTACCCCTGTATCCTCACCTCTGCTTTTATCTAACTAACATGTTTCTGTTGCCTGGATACTACTGGAACATGTGAAAGAATGCTGCAGAGCTGCCGTCAAGATGGCCATTTTATTACAGTGATTTATAAATGGATTATGTGTGAAAATGGCTCAGCCTTTTATGCAAGCACCCCACAGAGGCAGGCATAATTCTAATTGACTGGTCTCGACAACCGGTCTGCTTTCCTGTTATTTTATAGGAACAGGCAGATGCTTTACTGCAAATGACAGCAATCTAACTAGAAGGAATTAGCCAATTTCTGGTAGTGTTAACCTCCAAGTGTATTCATGCATTTTTCGTGTCCTTTATCTCAGATTCCTTTGAGGTATCTGGCCACCCTCAACCTAGAACCATATTTTCATCCAAATTCCTCTTTAGCAATAGGCGGCAACGAGGACCAACAAATTGCCAAGGCAGGAGGAAATAGTTGCAGCAGAAAACCGTGGGCTTAGAATTTTTCTTTTGCCTTGCAAACTGTATTGAAGTTGAAGTTCCAAAGGGTCAGTATATGTATTGCATACAGTTGCTTGCCTCATAGCACGTTAGCACAACTTTTCAATAATTAATTCCTTTTGTAATGCTCAACTCTTACCACAAGTGCAAGGAAATTATCCTAAAATTC
>PPHD01000276.1:28870-77948 GCA_002909625.1 Bambusicola thoracicus | reverse complement strand
GGAGCATATAAACAGGAGGGGCAGCAGCTGTTTATGAGGGTGGATAGTCGTAGGACAAGGTGGAACAGTTTTAAACTGAGACAGGGGAGGTTTAGGTTAGATATTAGGAGGAAGTTTTTCACTCAGAGGGTGGTGACACACTGGAACAGGTTGCCCTAGGAGGCTGCGGATGCCCCATCCCTGGAGGCATTCAAGGCCAGGCTGGATGTGGCTCTGGGCAGCCTGGTCTGCTGGTTGGTGACCCTGCACATAGCAGAGGGGTTGAAACTGGATGATCACTGTGGTCCTTTTCAACCCAGGCCATTCTATGATCTCTGAAGTTAAAATAAAATTTATAAGGAAGAATAACCGAAGTTTGAATTTGCGTAAGTACAAAGAGCAGTGCTCATCCAGATAAATGATATAAACTGCAATTCTGTGATTCTATAGTAAATAAAAACATTTACCCTCTTAGTGTGTTGTGTATATAGTTACAACTATACCTTTGAATATTTGTATAGGTTTTTTACAAGTTGAGAGCTGGTGGAAAAAGAAACAATGCTTCTCTGTGCCAAGAAGCATCTGAAAAAGCTCTGCATAAGAATCACTTTCAGCTGGTGGTCCTCTCAGTTTTATACAGCTGTCATGCAAAATTTCCCGTAGACAGGTGTAAGAGTGGAAAAAAAATACCTGAGTCACAAAGCTTGGATAAGATTTTCAGTTATAAATACTGTGAACACTTAAGATTGAAGTCCTGAGTTCCTGATTCCAAAACAATCTGAAGGCTATTATTGTCTGAGTTTGCGTTTCTGTCCATTTGCAGTATGAGTCTGGCTTGCTTAACACTGTGAAATGAATGTGACTGTTTAACAAGACTAACTGTACCTACCGATGAAGGACAAGTACTAAATCAGCTTGAAGGAACTATTTACTTTACTTTGGAAGTGATTCATTTGGAACAGTTTCCAACCCAAAGCTTATGCTGTTCTGAACATCTATACCTGTTCTATGACTTTTTGTTTCCACTTTGAAATTGATATCCATCCACACTACTCAAGATTTTAATCTGGTAGTTTTGTGTTGTATGTATTCTCTGTCTTCTCTTGCTATAAAGATGGTGGCTGTTCAGTAAGAAAGGTGATAGAATGGCCTTTCAAACAATTTGTGCAGATATTTTTAACTCTCTTGTTTACAAACTTTTAATTCTTAAAAACACATAGGCTGTTTCACTTGTAAACTTTCTATTTCCTGCACTTGCTAGCCTAAATGATAAATCTTCATTGAATTGTCGTACTTGAATTCACTATATTGAATTTGTGGCTTTCAAAGTGGCTCGTTTCTTTTTTATTGGCATTGCATTGATTTGATGGTGATGTCATGATCTGATGCTCTGCTGTGTGTTGAATATCACTACATTAAATCCACAGTCCCAGACTGGGGTGGCAAGCAAACACCCAGGGTTAGTAAGAGATCCATGCCTTAGCTCTCACGCCTCTGAGTATACTGGTTACATCCCTGTGGGCACTCCAGCACCTCCTGTCTTTCCTTTGAACATTTCCCAGTGGAAATGTTTCCCCTATTCTGCCCGGCTCTGTTGAAGTGCTCATCACTTGTGATAAAATGAAGTACAGCTGAAATTGACCAGGAAAGTTTCTTTGATAATTTTCCCTAACATTTAACTTAGAATTAGAATGCAAAACCAGTTGAACAAACATGTCCCCAATTCATTACGACGCACACTTAAGGATGGTTTTATTAAATTACAGGTTATTCCATGCAAACTGACCGATTCAAAGAGAAGAAACAAAAGCAAACATCTAAAAAAAAACCAACCCCTTCTATTGTGCTATTGAAAGAAAAATGTGCTGTGCTGCTGTTGGGAAAAAAAAAAGCTGAAGGACTAATTACCATCAAATAAGACGCAATAGGAGTATTTTTAGAATAATGGACTCTAATTAGTCCATTTCTCATTGAAATGAATTTAAGGACATAATTAACACATCCTTTTCTATTAATTGTAGCAGCTCCGGTTTCTGGGTAAGTGGGCTGTTATCTCCTGGCAGTTGCATTGCAAAGGAAAAAAAGGAAGTGTTTTTATTAGAGGTGGGGTATGACTTTGAGAGCCAAGGGGAGGGGTAATCACACTCTTTGAAAGAGGAATGGAGAAGGGAAGGATCCAGGGAGACCTTGTTGCTGTCTTCCAGTACTGGAAAGAAGCTTATAAACAGGAGGGAAACTGAGTTTTTACATAGTCTGACAGTGAGAGGATACGGAAGGATGGCTTTAAACTAAAAGATGGGAAATTTAGGAAGAAATTCTTTACTCAGAGGGTGGTGAGGCTCTGGCACAGCTGCCCAGAGAGCTGTGGGCGCCCCATCCCTGGAGGTGCTCAGAGCCGGGTTGGGTGAGCCCTGGGGAGCCTGAGCTGATGGGGGCACCCAGCCCACGGCAGGGGAAGGGGACGGATGGGCTTTAAGGTCCCTTCCAACTCAGACTATTGCGCGGCTTCATGAATTCTGGCCGCCGGGTGCCGCTCCTCGGCACAGAGGGCAGTGGTGATCCGCTCCAGGCTTTCCCTCCGGCCCCGGGCACTGGAGGAGCCGGGCTGCCCGCAAAGCTCGGCGCCTCCAAGGGTCGCAGCCGGAGCAGATCGGCGGGGGCGGCCCTCGTCAGGCTGTGTGTGCTCGGGTTCTCACCTGCCTGTGCTTAAACCCTGACGAATCGATAAAATAAAAACAAGCACAAACTTTACAAAGCAATAAAATACGCTAATAAAGAAACGGCGGGGAGCTTTTTAGGACCCCCTCGGCCGGAGCCGGCCCGGCCCCTGCGTGGCGGGGCGGGGGGCGCCGGGGAGGGCCGGGCAGCGCTGGCCGCTCGCCCGCCGCGCTCGCTGTGCCTCAGCGGGGACCTACTAAAGCTATTTTGAAAGTGACCCCTCGGCCAGAGCGCGGGGAGGGAGCAGCGAGCCGGGCGCAGCTGTCCGGAATCATGACTGAAGATGACGGATTCCGTGGTGGTGGAGGGTCACGTCAAGTTGAGAGATGGAAAAAAGGTCCGAGCTCCCCTGTGCCCTTTCGGTTCGGCCGCGCGGCGGGCACGGGCCGGGGGTCTCCGACCGACGCCCCCTCCTCGCGAGGGGAACGGAGCCCTCTCTTCCCTCCCCCGGCCCTGGCTAACGCTGTTCTTTTGCCTCTCGTTGCAGTGGAAGAATAGGTGGCTGGTGCTGCGCAAGCCCTCCCCGGTGGCAGGTAAGAGCGGAGCGGGGCGCAGGGGACCCCGTGCCTGGGAGTGTGGGAGGAAGGGAGGCCGGCGGCCGCGGCGCCTCTCCACAGCCCGCCGGGGGGTGCGGGGCGCGGGGAAAGGGAGGAAAGCTCTTTACGGGGCACCCCGTCGGGTGCGCTGCTGCAGGGGGAGACCCCTCGGCTGGAGGTTTCCACGAGCCGTCGTTACTCTTTCCTTCTTTAAAATAATAATTATAAGAATAATAAATACGTAGATATTTATTTATTTTCTTTTTGGGCTCAGCTGGCGGAAAGCCAGGCGGCCAGAAATAGAAAGAGGATATCGAAGGAGACCCCGCCGAAGCGTAAAGACCGCCGAGAGTTCAGTTCCCGTTTAAAACGCTTACTTTAGAAACTGCTTCTTCGGGGTGATTGGTGGCTGTGAAAGGCTGCCATTGTGAGCTCTGTAGTTATTTTTGTTCTGTGTTTTGACACGGAGCATTTCAATTTAAAAATAAGATGTCATCTTGAATTAAAAACTTCATTTCCACGGTTTGCAAGGGAGAACTGAAAATGTTATGAAGAGTTGATGTTTTAATGTTGGAGAGGGAAAAGTAGGCTTCATGTTTCCCGATCTTTTATTTTTTTAATGGGAAAACCATTTGGCCCCAGAAGTATTTATTTCCAGGGCAAATTGTTGCCTGTTGTCCAAACATGGATCTGCATTGCTTCTGAACCCATTACAGAGCCCTTTCTAGCTGATAGAGTAGATGTTTCTTGCTCTTTAGACCAAGTCTTTGGTATTGGGTTGTTACAGTTAAACGTTGGTATTTTAGTTACTGCATTTGTTGAACTTCTCTCCGTGAACGGGCAACTCTAGATTGTAAAAGTCAACATCCAGACATGCCACTATGGGCCTGGGTTTCTAACCAAATGTAAAGGGGAAAGATGGGGGGAGTTCTAAAAGAAAACTTACTGATGATGTTATTCCTCAAAAATGCTGTTTTCATTCTATCAAAATCAGACAGCTCTACCAGCAGCTCCCCTCCCCCAAGATTTGCTTCACTTGGTCTGTATGCCATAGCAGTTCTTTCTTCAGACTCACAACTGCACAACAGAACGCAGAAGTATCATAGTGGCAGCTGTCTTTGTTAACAGGTGCAAGAAAACAATTGGGAGGGCATGTAGAGCTTTGGTTAGCAGTCATTGGGTCTTTCACTCATTTTTCACCTCTTTGGAGCTTTGCCAGGCTGTTGCCCAGCTGAGTGCTGCAGGGAAGCTTGCCAGGGCTGAAGCACCACACCCCAACATTCATGAAATGGTGCACAGGGGTTTCCTCCTGGTGGCACGCAGGTCAGCTGCAGCTGCGGATGTTGCAGCTTTGCTATGCACCGTTAGTTCAGGTTATAACCCAGTGCTGTGCAATAGGAAGGGCACCAGGGTGAAAATGAATGCTTCTGTTATTTATATGCAAAAGGTGGAAAGGGGATTCTCCCTTGGTTTTTGTTTGAAACATGCTTTTCCTAGGGCACCCTGATGCTTGAGTTACATTCTTCCATTGCTTATTTACTGTATAGTAAACATGCCCAGGAAGGAGTTAAAAACAAATGGTGGCACGCTTAAAAAAGTAAATAAATAGAGGTGTGGCACATAATGATTATTGAGCATGGCTACTGTGCAACATTTCACTAGGAAACCTGAGCTGACTCAATGTCTGGCAGTGCAGGCAGCCTGCTCACCATTTAGTAGTTGAGTAATCTGTGAACTACTGTAAGAATTTCGTTTGTGGTTCAGTATGTTCTCGTGGAAATAAAGATGACAATGGCCTCTCAGTTCTTAGCACTTGTAATGTGGATGGCTACCGTGCTCCAGCTTCTAATGCTCAAAATTAATGAGTCAGTCCCTTCAAAACTTGGGAGACAATACAAAAAATCAAAGTAATTGGGAAGACTTTTTTCTTGCCTTCGTATTTCTGAGTCTGCAGATGACTGTTGAAATATGTCTGCTCCCTGAACGTGGACTGCAGCCTACCTGGGTGGGGTGGGGGAAGGAGGCTGAGTTCTACTATTGGCTTGATCAGACTGACCCTGCAGTTGTCTGAAGCACTTCTCTTAGTACTTTGCTTTGGTACAAACGTGTTGTGTTCTGTTCTGCCTCATCATCTCTGACAGTTTTGCTTCTTTTAGACTGTTTGCTCATGCTGGTGTACAAGGATAAATCTGAACGAGCGAAAGGGCACAAGGAGAGAAGCAGCGTGACCTTAGAAGACATCTGTGGCTTGGATCCTGGGCTCTCTTATGAGGGCTTGAATCATACCCTTGCAATCATCTGTCTTTCTCAAGTTGTGATGTTAGGATTTGAGAACAAGGAAACAATGTATGCGTGGGATGTTCGAATCCGCTACAGTTTGGGGGAAGGTAACCTTTGTCTTCTCATACTCCCTTTTTTTGACAGGAAAAAATCAAAGAAAGCCATAACTAAAATGCAAATTAAAAAGTATAGTTAGGGAAGAGGCTCACTCATATGAGTGAAGAGACTTCTCTTCCCTGTATGTCTTAAAACATAAAACAGCTTAAAACAGCTGTCCCTTCTGATAGGCTGTGATTACAGCATTGGTTACTAACAAGGAAAGCTCTCAACTTAGTTTTTGACTTAACCACTGAAAGTTTGTAGCTTTGAAGCACAGTGATCAGAGTTCTTCTGGTAATGCAATTTCCTTGGGGATTTAGACAGGGTTCAGAAAGAGCCTGAATTAAGAGAAGTAGATCCCAGGTTAGAAGTTGGCTTGTTCAATCCCAGTTTTCTGAGCTGCGTGTTAGCTTACCAGATGTTGCCCTTGATAATTCACGTTGTTGCTAGTGTCCCCTTTCAGGAAGAGACATCTCTCGAGACTTGATGCAGTGTTACATTTTTCCAGCTATCTACTCATACATTTTTTTTTTCTTGGTTAGCAAAGTATATAGTGATGAAGGAGTGATAATGTTGAAAATCCATAGTAGCTTTTATGTCTGTTTAGTTATAACTAGGAAAGGAGGGTAGGTGTGTGGAAGACACATTAGCTATCTTAATCATTTGTTACATATGCTTTGCCATCTGTTGTAGCTATGGACTCATTACTTTCCAGTATATACATGCAAAGATGGTCTGAGAATTTTACACTCATAAAATGGAGTGGTATAGGAATGGAGACACAGATTTATTACTTGGAGCTATCATCCTTGCACAAGGGCAAAGGTTAGAGGGGATCCCTGAACAAGATAGGCAGATGTAGAGGGAGTAGTGAGCACGCTCTGACAGTGTGGCTGTTTTGTGTTCCACTGCTGTTTCTTTACTAGTATTGGCATCTCTCTACAGCATAGATTTGTCCTTTAGGACAAATATAGGACAGCTGGAGGAGAATTTGAACTTGACAGAGTAGGTCTGATTTTCATGATCTTGCATTGATTCAGTGCTGGGATAAAGAGGATGTTTGGTCTTTATCTGAATGTGAGAGCTATGGTTGTGGTGGGAGGAAATTCAAAGGAAGTGAGGAATTTATTAAAGCTATGGATAAGGTAGGAATAGAGTCTATGAGATGAAGGTAGCCCTGGATCAGAGACAGATGGGAAGAGTGTGCAGGTGGAGATGAAGAAATGAAGTGTAAGGGAACAGAATAGAATCTAGCCTGAGTAAATAGAAGGAAAAAAGAGGAGGCTACTATATAATCAGGAGAAGGTGACTAGTGTTTCTTTCTTAAAGACTAATAAGGATGCCTTTGTGTGCATGAGAAGTAATATGGCTGGGTGCTGAAAATAGGCTGTGGGCAGATGACCTCAGAGTCTGGGAAGCAGGAAGAAAAAAAAGAGTGGAAGAAGTTGATGCTGTTGAGTGAGGACCACAAAATGGAAGGAATTCACTGGGGTTCCCAGTGTTTTCTTTCTGTTTTCAGAGGTCAGGTGAGTGTGATTCCTAGGACAGCTCAAGAGATTAAGATAGAACAGTAGATGCCTGGGGAGAATTTTAGAAGAAATTACAAACTACCAGGAAAGGAGAATATGGCAAAACCTTCATGTCTAGACCTGACTTTGCATCTATTTTGGTTTTGTTCAGATTTGGGTATGCTGATTCCTAACATCGTTCTGGAATCTGAGTTGCAACTCTTAGATATTATCAGCTATGGTAACTTCGGTAACTTGTACCCCCGTGTGTTAAAGTGTTCTTTGTTCTCCATTTATGAGACAGAAAGGATGCTGATGTTTCTGCTTCTTATAGTTTAATTGCTGTCAAAGTACCTCTGAAGTTAACTGTGCAGAGTTGTCCAAATGATAGGAAATATTTTTTACTGAATGTTATTCATCAGGGTGGTTTTGCTATCTCTTTCATATTTTACATTATTGTTAGGCTGTGTAAAGTAATTGTTTGCCCAGAAGGGAACATTATGTGACTACTGACTTGCTCCCTAGCAGTACTACTGTAAGTAGAGCTGTGATTGCTTCAAGATCTATCTCTGGCTCCTTACACATCTCACTCAAATGACTTTGTGGCTAATTCTGCTGAAGCCTTAGGAAACTTTGCAAATGTACGTCATAGGTGAGGAGCTGACTTACAGCTAAGATGGTAACTAATATAGCAACTGTTTAAACAAGAAACAAGGCTCAGGCTTGGTTGAAATTCATGATGCTTGAAGGGGCATAGGCAAGAGGTAGGGAAGAATAATTACAAGAAATGAGAGTGCCTGGAAGTTAGTCTGGAGATATCATAGGCAGGAAGCTGTTTGAATGATATTAAATGGATAACCAAAATATACATTTACACATTTCCTGATAAATGCTTCCTTGAAAGTCCAGCAGAAAACGTGGCAGTCCTTATGCTTCTCTGTGCCAGGATAGATTTGTGTGTGTGTGTGTGTGTATCTGGTTGCAAGATGAAAGAAACTAAAGGAGTAGTGGAGGTCAAAATAGTTTTTTGAGAATTAGGTGGTTGCAAACTTAAATTGCTACCTTTGAAATACTGTGAGATTTGACTCTTTGCAATACTCCCAACTCTGAAGAAGATGGCAGGCCAGCCTAGAACAGCTACTGCTGTAGGTAAGGACACTTGCAATATAGGGGATACTGGAGTTGGGATTTAAACCTGAACTTCATAAACTTGAATGAGAGAGGTGTCTTCTCCAGCTCAGAGTTCAGACTGAGAAATATAAAGAGTTAACTCACATCTAAGAATATACATTACCAATGACTAATTTCCAAATCAATTCATATATCGGGGCATCTAGCGTCATCAGCTCACAAAAGAGTCACAAAGGTGGGAAAATGTAATTTTCCTCATTTTACTGTTAGGGAAAGCAACGTGTGGAAGGGAGTGAAGCAGATTATTAAAGGCTGCAAATGAGTCAGTGACAGACCTCTTGTTAGAACTTGCCTATTTATTTGAGCCTTGACTTCTGGGCTCCTTGGCACTGTGCTGCGTGTCTGTGTGCATGCAATTCAGAAAGGCTGGGCAAAGGCTATTTGGAGGAGGACACAGAAAGAAATCCCTCTATTGATGCAGGAGTGGAAGGAGGCTGGATAACTGGCTAATTTAATACGGGGTTTGTTCTGTAGGAGTTTGGGATGGATTAATGTAGCATTAAGTTGTAGCATTACAACTTAATAACTTGAAACATTAGCTACTCGCATGGGGCTATCTGGGCTCTAGCTAGAATCCCTATCGTAGGTTTGTGATGTGGGTAGGGGTCAGTCTACACACTACAGCTGTGCAGAATTACTTATGTAAGTTATGGTACATTACTCATGCTTTCTATAGTAATGTTTTTTTCTTTCTTTGTTTTTGATAGTTCATAGATTTCAAGTTTTTGTAGCACCTGGCACGAAGCTAGAGAGTGGGCCTGCTACGCTGCATTTCTGCAATGACATTCTTGTCCTTGCAAAAGACCTTCCTCCTAGTATTATGGGGCAATGGAAACTCTCAGATCTGCGTCGATATGGAGCTGTCCCAAATGGATTTATCTTTGAAGGGGGTACGAGGTGTGGCTTCTGTAAGTACGAATAGAACCTGTCTTCTAAAAGTTGTTTGAAACTGTGGAAATGTAAATTTTGTTGTTTTTGGGGTTTTTTTTGGTGTTAAATCAGTGTGTAGGTTCTGGAAACAGCTATGCAGCTTTGTCATACAGTCAGCTTCATATCAGTTGTTGTTCTATTTTACTGAGCAGGTTTCTGCTTGCTTCAAACCTTACATTCAGTAAAAATGCGGAGCTATGGCTGAACGTTGCCATGTGGCTCTCCAGAAGATGCTCAGTCAGTTGTTGCTTATGGATTCAGAGCAAGAATAAGGTGATGAAAATTAAGGCCTGTGGCTTGTAAGAGATGAAGCAAAATGGTTTAATGTTCAAATTATTAAATTATGATTATTTCTGTTGTCTACAGAAGGAAATTTCTACTGAAGTAGAAGCAAGGCTCTCACTGTGTAAATGCTGCTAAATCCAACAGAGAGAACTTCTAACTTTTAGGAACTTCTAGATTTGTCGTGTTATAGGACCATAGGTTTCATGAGGTCAAAGTGAAAGGAAGCAAGCTGAAGCTAGTTTCTGTAGCCTAGAAGCGAAGTTACTTTTTAGCTACTAAGGCAGAATCTCTTGCTCTGATGTCACGTTTTTGACTTCTCATGTTATCACTTTAGAACTACATAAGACCTGAAAAGATTATTAATGCAATCATATACATCAATTGAAAGCACTGTATTTTAACTTCAGTAGCAGAATTAGCTCTACTGACAATTTATGAGTGGAAATGGATGGGCTGTCCAAATGTGCATGCTGAAAGATGAAACAAATTGTTTTCCTCAATAACCAGAGTAAAAAGAAAAATAGAAGGTTTCTGAGTTGGTGGAAATCCCAGAAATATTCCTTGGGAATTCTAATAAAATTCTGAGAGGAAGAGAAAATAAATTGTTTTGACTGCTTTACTATAATGAGTGTTTATTTATTTGTTGAAAAGTACAGAGCTGAGTTATAAAGGTGGTAAGTATGGACTTGACATTCAAACCTTCATTTCTGAATTAGGGCACTGGACTACAGTGGAGAACATTCTAGTTCAACTCCTTCACTGCTTAATTTGTCTGTGACTTTTATGATGATGTTGATGGAAGGGCTCAGATTCAGTTCTGGTCTTCATTCTTGAAAAGATAGAAGTAAGGACTATTTGCAGATCAAAATGAAATGAGCCTTCTTATTAATCACACAGTCTTTGTGGAGATATCTTTCTTTTGAGGCTGCCCGAACCAAATTTGGAAAGTGTGATTTGCTATGTGCGTGCTTATTTGTGCTGATTTTCATGCAACTAGTCAGAAAATTGCTGCTCCAGCGTGTACTGGTGCAGCCAAACCACCTTAGACAGAGTGCGCACAGGGTAAGGCTGGGTTTCTGAACACATCATGAATGATGGGTGAGTAAGGAGATGTCTCTAGTATTCAGTATTTTATTCTCTGGAAAGATTCCTTGAGGATGTGAGTATCACTGATACTCCTTTAGCGACCTGCAAGATCTTATGAGCTCTATAGAGGTAGAGAGGAAGGTGGTCTGCAGGAGGAGAGTAACAAGAAATTTGGCTGAGCCATCAAAACAAGGAATTTGATGGCTGGATTCTTGTCTGCTTGGAGGTGTCTTTACCACAGCTTTCTAAGAAGTCTTGTAGAGGCTTGCTTTGAGGTGTGCAATATGTGCTCCTCCTCTGTACAGCTCACCCAGGTCTTGTGTTTGTCCGTTTTACATTTGGTATCACATGATTGTGTGCATCCAGAAATGTGAGTCTAGCACTTCCACACAGAGTGTTTTGAGGCCGCCTAGATTCTGAGTATTCAGCAGTAAGGCACTTTAAGATATTGGCATGAAGACTGAAGGTACGCTTTGGTAGGATCTAGCTCAGCCCTAAATTAATGAGTTTCTTGTCTTTTCCTTGGTTTTATAATGAAATGGGGTGGATCTCTGTTATCGACTATGTATTATTTGTTAGGATCTGTATATATAATCGGATCTGAGTATATTAGATTACTATTATATCACCATACAGTTCTATGCATTGCTCATGTTACATTGTAAAAGATGTATGTTTTCCTAACTAGAAGCAGAGCAGTAAGTAATACGAGCTGGTTTTATGTGGTATCCAAGATGATCAGTAGCTTGTATGCGGATATTGATCACCTTCCTTTTGTACATTTCATTTTCATTACAGTATCTAGGGAATGTCTTATTATTCTTACTGGATTTTGTAGAAAGTACAAATACTACACATATCAAAGCATTACTAATATAGTAGAAACTTACCTTCACTTTTAAGTGATCTGAAAGAATATTCTGTGCTTCAACACATAAAGCATCATCAGTTCATACAAATCCTTGAATGTTGAAAACTATCTAGTTATTTAGATTAATATTTGCTGTTCTTTAACTGTGTTAGTTTTTCCTTAGCTGTTTGATAACACAGACGAACATTGCAATTTACTGTGGAAAAATCCATGCTTTAGTACAGAGAATGCAGCATTATAATGCTGATTATGAAACTTCTACACTGCAGTATGAAAGCAATTCTTCAGAATGAGTATGGAAAGAAACAAATTTAGATCTAACAGTGACTAAATATCACAAAATGTTTGAGTTGGGAAACAACTTCTGGAGGTTACATTGTTCAACCCCCTACTCAAAGTGAGATTTGCTGCCGCGGTTTGCCCAGGATCACATTCAGTCATGTTCAGAACATCTCTATGGATGAGTACTCCGTAACTTCTGTGAACAGCTTCTTCCTGTAGTTTGGTGTATCAGCTGCTACTCCCAGTTTTCTACTTTCTGCAAACTTGCTGAAGGGGTACTCTGTGCCACAATCCAGGTCAATAAGGATGTTAAACATCATTGGCCCAAAATTTTGCTCCACCACCCACCAGTAGTAGTTGGCTGGACTTTGTGCTACTGATAGTAACCCTTTGTGCCTGATAGTTTAGCCAGTTTTCAGTCCACTTGCTTAGTCTGCACTTGATCACTTTGTCAGTGGATAGATGGTGTTTGCATGGGAACTGTTGAATCATGGCCTGAACCTCTGATTGACCACCTGAGGTGAGCACTAAGTCAGCTGCAGGGGCACAGGTGAATGCAGTATCACCTGAGTGACTGGAAGGAGTGGAGCCATCTCCTTGACCCCATTTAAGGGCTGACTCCCCAGGAGGAAGGATCTCTGTCTGGAGATCCCCCCTCTGGGAACCTTTAGGTGAGCCTAGGACACAGGTACAATCTTTATTCTATTTCTACTTTGTAACGGGATAATCTTTCCAATCCAATACCTGTTTGTCATACAGCCATACAGGTGTTGAAAGCCTTCCTGGAGTTAAAGCAAAAGACATCTACTGCTTCATCCACCGAGCTAGTCACTTTATTAGAGAAGACTATCAGTTTGTTTAGGCATTGCTTCCTTTTTGTAAATTTCATACTGATTATTCCAAGTAATCATCTTGTCCTTGGTGTGTTTGGAAATGCTTTTTAGGATTATTTGTGTTATCACCTCCCCTGGCCTGTGGTTCCCTTGTCCTTCTTGAAGATCTATTTGCTTTTGTTACTTTTCCCTTTTTTTTTTAAATTTTTCCAGTTCTTTGCTGGAAAATAAGGCCCATCAAGAGTGGCATTGCAATGATATTGACCAACTCCCTCACCACCTGTCTAAATATTCCTTAACCTACTCCTACCCACCCAGGGGAGGTCTTCCTCATTCCAGATTCCCCACTGGTTTCAAGGGTCTGTGATTACTGACAGGGGAGTTGAATCTTATCAGTAAAGACCAAAATGGAGAAGACTTCGAGTGTTTAAGCCTTCTGCATGTCCTCTGACACCAGGTCCACCACCCAGTTCAGCAGTAGGCAGAAGTTTTCCCTCATTTGCTTTGTTTTGCTGATACATTTGCAGAAGCCCTTCTTGCTCTTCACCCCCAGATTCAACTCCTGCTAGAGACTGGCTTTCCTAACCCCATTCCTGTGTGCTTGGACAGTGTGTCTGTATTTCTCCTGCATCATCTTGGTCACCCTAGTTCTACTACCTGTGTGCTTCCTCTTTATGTTTGAATTTTACATGGAGTTCCATGTAGGCTTTCCTGCTACCTCTGCTTGGCTTGAAATTACAGGAGGTGATCCTTGAAAATGAGCCAGTTCTCCTGGATCCATCTTCTCTCCAGGACCAGATACCCTGGGATGCTTCCAAGTAGTTTCCTGAACAGGCCAAAGTATGCTCCTGCAGACTGATTCTGGGAAATGGGAGTGAAGATGTTCTGAGTCCCTAGGTAAGCATTCAAAAAAACAAAAACAAAACCGGAATCTTTTCTCTGAGTTGCCTAGCTGTAGAAGACACTCGGAAACATCACTAGAAAAGATGACATGGTAGCTGTGATGCTCAGCATGTTTCTTTTGGTCATCATACTGTTATGAGAGCGGGAAACCTTGTTTCCTGGCCTCCACTCTTCAGGGGTTCAAATCTTTCTTTTCTTCCTACTGAGAAGTGCTTGTTGACAGCAGAAAGAAAGTAACGGTCTATATAAATAGCCCTCCATTTAGGTTCTTTAGTTGTTGCAGAATTTCAACCAATTGCTGCTTGTATCTTACTACTTCATTGCAGGAAACCTAAATGGTCTACTTTGTAGGCCAGGATGGCAGTTGTGTAAAAAAAAAAAAAAAAAAAAAAAAAAGTGTGATATGAAATGTGAATGAATGTTACAAATGGGAAGCTGTAGTTGATGGTTTAGCTATGGAACTTTGAAGTACTTGAATTACCTGTTATGCTGAAGTTCTTCCTTCGGATCCCCTCTTACCTTTGAGCTTATCCTAATTTCTGGGTGCTGCTTTTAAGTGGTGGTATATTCTGTGGTTTTCCACACTACTGTAAATCAAGATCATTCCCCAGCAATATGTGTCAAAATGATAATGGTGAAAAAATGAGTTGTGTTTTCTTTCAAGGGAAACATTTCAGGTTTCAGGAAGATATTCTGCATTTCTTGGTATACCATTGATTGATTGAAGTGGTGTCTGAAGTTGTGGTGAGGCATACACTCATAAAGAATCTGATTTCTGAGTGTCTCTCAACTGTTTCTGAAAGTTCAACGCTGTTTGAATACTGATGTCATGACTCTAATCCTTTATAAAGGATCCAGATGTGCATTAGGCTAGCCTGGGGTCTTGAGTCTTGTAGATCCTTTCATGTCTATGATCCTTTAAAATCCTTTTACAAGGTTTCCAAACTCACTTTTTGCTCTTATATCTGAGATTGTTATTCTGGTATTGTTCTTCAGCATAATGTTCTCTCTCCCTGATGCTTACCTCCTTAATTACCTATAGAACCTTTATTTATGCACTCTGTCTCTTTTGCTAGGCTAAACAAGCCCATCTGTCTTGTCCTCCCTGTAAGAGCTCAGCAGTTGCTCATTTGTGTACCCAGTTTTAAGTATACATTAATCTTTTCTTTGGCTGTAGGTGACCAGAATTACAAAGTATATTGGAAAGAGTCCCACTGTATTTTTCTGCATTATATTACTTTTTCTTTCATTCTTAAGGAATGTGTTTCTCGATATGTGGGAGAGCTGAGAAATTCAGTTGCCATAGACTGCTGGTTTTTGCCTCCTATCACCTGCATGTGTGCATTCAAAGGGACAAACTATGTATTTCTTTTGGCCTGCCATTGTTTTTTTTCTTCTCTTTTCATATTGAGTTCAAGCAATATTTCTCACCAAGTCTCTTACCCCTTGAAGAGAGAGGGAGCTCTTCAGTCTAGTAAACAGCTGCATGGTGTTACAGTGATGTATACCACATGTTCCTGGTCTACCAATACCTACGTACCAAATCTATTCCATCACGTGACTGAGATGTGCGATTTCCAGTTGTGAATTTATTATCTTTCTCAAGAAAGCAGAAAGGAAATGCAATTGTTGGCTCTTATGTATGTTTTTGAAACATAACTCAGTTGAACCTTACTATTCATTCATCTCTTCTGATGTATTTTGTAAGGACTCCTAAACTTCTTTCATCCTTTGCGTTCTAGTTCTGTCTAACAAAATAAGAAAGAAAACATTTCCCACAAAGCTGACCAGTGTTTATGGTGATGGTGTGAATAACAGAATCTACAAAGAAATATTTGATGGGAATACACGTATGTTGGATTTGTAACCATGGGCACATGTCCATAAGCTGTTTGCACAAGTTGTACAAAAGCTTTCATGTTTGTTTTTTGGATTTCCAAATGGAATTTTTTTTTTTCATAAATTATTCTTTGAGTTAATTAGCCAAGTCATGTGGAAGTAAATTTCAGCAAATGTTTACTTCCTTGTTTCCATTGAAGTCACAGGCTAGTAGAGCCTCTTAGGAATTTATGTAAGCCACTTCTTTGCAATAGTGACCAAGACCAAGTGGTCCAGATGGAACCTTTATGTACAGACACATTGGAGGTATCTTCTTTTCCTGAATGGTAACATGGATGTGCAGGCTTCTGCTAAATTATCAGGCCATAGTCCATCACTATGCTTGAGATATGAACGTTCTCTGTCTCCATATCTTGATTGCCTATTGTTCATAGCAGAAGAAGGTCATGTTCAGAACCCCACAGAGGTTTGTGCTGCCCTGCTTCCTCAAGAAAGGCATGTTCTTCACCATCAGTGTGATTCATGGGAAGAGTCACAGCCTTTAAACATGAGGGAAACAGTTCTGTACTGAGTGAAGGAAGGAGAAAATAGCTAAGAGAGAGAGCTAAATTTCAAATGCCTTCTGAATGCAAATTTTGCACCCAACTTCTTTTAATACAGTTCTCTGACTCTTTTGCATCTCCTGGAGAGGGAAAATGTGACAAGGCTGTATATGAATCAGTACCTGCAACTTTCATACCTGTCAGATTGCATGATTACTGTTGCAATCTCCTAGATGTTTTTTTGATACTGAAGCCATTGCATGTGTATTTGTTGTGAGAAAATGTGGGATACGGTTGATCAGTTAGATCTGAAGAACAAAATTGATGGCGTGATGAATCATATTAGGAGATGTTGTCTAGAACAGATTTAAGCAGAGCACACAGGGACTTCAATTTTACATAAACTGAGAGTGACAAAAGAGCATGGAGCAGAATATGCTTTCTCCTGAAGTGATCAGTTTACTGCTTGCCATCTGTATCTAATTTTCTAAAATAATTATCTGTTGGATAAGACTTGAATATGTGTGGGATGTGATAGGGGTGCAAGCATTCTGATCAAAATCAGTGCTGCTGCTTTAAGTAAAATTGACAAGAGTAGCCATTCAACTCAGAATAGGCTAGAGAAATGTGCAGAAGTCAAATTTATGTCCAGACTAAGGGCCCTTAGGAAAGCTATATATAAAACTGTATTGATGTGGTGGTCTGGTTTTGTAGTGTACTTTGCTCTGATAAACTGAAAGCATTTCTTGAAAGGTCTATATACTAATTCCATGGTTACTTGGGATGGAGGGTGTTTTACCCGATGCCTTCAGTTCATTGAAAAGGCCGACTGTGCTTCTCTGTTGCGAGTGGAACTTGGGGTGAAAAATTCTCAAATCAAATGTTACGTGGAACATTTTTACTTTTGTGTGTTGTCCCCATAGCTGCATATCATGTGGCTCAGAACTTGTTTATTTATTTAGTGATTCTCATTCTAATTTTGCTGGGGGCTATTCTTAATGAATGGAAAGCAAAATATCAGAATAGAGCTAAGGGTAAAGATCTGATGACAGCCTGTGGAGTCATGTTACATTCTGTTTAATAATAGGTACATAGGGCTTAGTCTGGGCTTTTTAAATAAGTGGGAAAATTTATATTATAATCTAACAGTATAACCAAACCCCAATTGCTATAGGGGGTATAAAAGGCTGTTCTTTGATAAAGTTTGGTAAAAGCAGAATTAACCTGGTTCATTTTGATGAAGACTCTTTCAGTAACCATGACACTTGCATAGCTAAGATTGAATTTACAAAATTCTAGGGATAAATGAGAATAAAAGACACAGACAGCTGTTAAGCATATGGTTTGCATTTTGGCATCGCTCTAACTGCCTGAGTTGCAGAAAATTAGCATAAATTATTAGTTATCTATTGAATTTGTATGTTTTCCTGACTCAGTGTACATGCTGAACTTTTTTTTCCCTCTTTAAGGTATATTTCATTGATTTCTTTTCATGGCTTACACTGTATACTTATGCTCTTTTGATTGCTCCATTATAAATGGCTTCAACTAAATATATTTCTAACGTATCCAGGTGAAAAACACATTTATGTTCTGTCTTGCAGGGGCTGGTGTTTTCTTCCTTTCTTGTGCTGAAGGAGAGCAGATCAGCTTTCTGTTTGACTGTATCGTCCGCGGCATCTCCCCGACGAAAGGCCCTTTTGGTTTGCGTCCAGTGCTACCAGGTTAATATAGGAACTACAGAGTGACTGAGCAAAGTAGGAACTTGCCATGTCTAGCACTTATTGCTCTGATTGTAAGAACAGCTTGCAGACACTAAGGGTGCAGAAAGTGCAAAACAGTTTCCATTCTAAAATGTTATCAGTACGGATTTACCCACTGAATGTACCCAGTTTCACCCTGCAGCTCTGGCTCATTCAGATTTCTGGTGATACTGCTATCTTTGGCCTTCTCTTGTTTAATTGTCCTAAAATATGGCAATTGTAAACTTGTACAGCACAACTTAGATCGATGTCTGAATTAATATTTTTGGTAGTTTAATTAGTTGAAACCAGGAAAACTAACTGGGGTATTTTGATTTCATCCCAAACATTTGGAAAGCCTTGCCAATGTCAGAAGAAACTTTGTCAGGCCTCAGTTTCAGCTTTGCTGCTTGAGACTTTATTTTCTCAGTGTGCAAGGATTAAATTCCTTTTCCTATTTCATGGTAAATATTGCGTGTACCGTAATGTTAAAAAAGGAAATCAGAATCACAGTAAGCCCTGCTGCTTTTTGACTTCAGCAGATTAAAAAACATAATATTGAGTTGGAGCAACTGTCAAACAGGGTAAGAGTGTGGAAATGAAACTGCAGAGAATTATCTGGGAATTGGCAATGGGATATAGTGGGAAGGGAATCCAGGAATTGTGAAGGATGAGGAAGGGTTGGTAAGAAATGTTTTGAGTTTCTGTTTGTTAGTTAGCAGATGTTTGGCAGAGTTTTATCACTGCCATAAGATGGAGATAATCAATTTGGGAAGGAAATGTGGTGGAAAAGATTAGGTTTGGATGTGAAATGTTTTAAACTGCAAGAAGTTTGCTAAAGTAAACACAGTAGACTTAAGGCTCGGTTTGTCTCCTCTTTCCCAAAACTGTAATGCTAAGGTAAACAAAGCAACTAAACAGAATAGCAGGTTGTAACACCTCATTCTTCTTACGCCACGAGCTGTGTCTGCATAAAGATAAGAAGAGTATTTAAAAAGCAATATGATTCTATGATTCTAAAGTAGAAACAAAATACCCACAACAAACCTTTCCTCCCCCTTCCCTCCAAAACTGTTGATACTTAAAACTTTGGTAGTGAATGCGTGTTTTTCTGCATTTCTAAAACTTTTCCCAAATCTCTGTTTAGCAAAAATGTCATAGAATCATAGAATGGCCTGGGTTGAAAAGGACCACAGTGATCTTGTAGTTTCAACCCCCCTGCTATGTGCAGGGTCGCCAACCAGCAGACCAGGCTGCCCAGAGCCACATCCAGCCTGGCCTTGAATGCTTCCAGGGATGGGGCATCCACAATGTCCTTGGGCAACCTGTTCCAGTGCATCACCACCCTCTGAGTGAAAAACTTCCTCCTAATATCTAACCTAAGCCTCCCCTGTCTCAGTTTAAGACCATTCGCCATTGTCCTATCACTGTCCACCCTCGTAAACAGAATGTCCAGAAAGTATATGCCTACAAAGTAACTTTTTAAGAAATTTGATTTTCAAAGAATGCATCATCTTACAAAAAATAAAAAGCTTTTTAGGACCACATGAATGTAAACTTCCTTTTGCATCTTAGTTATCTATCAGCTCTGGTTTTATTTATTGTCCCATTCAGAGGCTTGCACAGACCTGTTTAAGGCACATACACATATACAATATCAGTGATTCATCCATAAACTAACTTTCCTTATCAAGTATAATGTTACAAAGAACACACTGTATTGCTTGAGAAGCTCAAGTCTCTACCAGCTGCGTGCTGTATCTGTTAAGAGTACTGGAATTCAGAGAGCCTTTTGAAGTGGATATGCTAAATAAGTTACCTATAAAGTCACCTATACACCCCAGATAGCTAGGTGAAAATCTCCAGACTGGGGATTCTACCAAAAAATATCATCTGAAAGTAATTCTTATTTATGGCAGTGAGGAGTGCTACACAGTCTTAACTGACCTTTATATATGCAATATTCTGGTTTTGTATAAATTAATTTGCTTAAAAGCTTACACAGGGAGAGCCCTTTTCTCTGCAGGCTGACATTTGAATTTGACTTCTTGCTTTTGAATGCAAATTTCTAACTTAAGCAAGAAATATACTTGAATAACTGTTAAGTAGTCCCAGGAAAGGAAAACATGGAGAAAATGACTTGGTGTGGTCGGGGGAAAAAAGTCACTGTTCTTGGGCTCCAAAGCACATAGAATAAATAGAATTATGCCATCAGCATTTGCTTAGTTTATTTTGCTTGTAACATCGATGCATATCATTACTGTGTGTATTTGTCATATCATCTTTATAATACATACTGAATGAAAATTACATGGAGTATAACTTGCAAATGTGACTGACTGTTTTAAGGTAGCAAAATCTATCTTGATCTCTCCTAACTGACCCTGCTTTGAGCATCAGGTTGGACTAGAGACTCTGAAGATTCTTTCCAACCTGAATCATACTGTGATTTCTTGGGAATATATACCAAATGAATGTGAATATTATAATGGTAAAAACAGTTCCATTATGTGCACATACAAAATAAAATGATAAAGAAAAGGAATGTTTGCTGTTTTAAGCACCACCACACAGTAGTAAACTTTATTTTGGTAGCCCATTAATTTAGCTAAACTGTACCGAAATACAGTTGGTTTGTTAATGGCTGCATAATCAGGTCTCAAATTTAAGACATGATATTGAGTGGGAATCCAAAGGTAATGCACATATATTTAGATGTTTTTAGGCAGTGTTATATCTTAATAAAGGCTTTAAAGGAGTGACAGGAGGTCTTTTGATAGCTTATTTTTCCTAGCTGCTAGTAGAAAAATAATTGCTTTAAGTAGCTACTTAGTCTTTTTTTCCCCTCTGTTCCTTGAGAAGATATTTAGAAAACAAACCATAGAATTCTGTGTTCTTGTATTGACAGTCTAGATAGTGACAGAATACTGAATCACTTACTGCATGGTTTGTAATCTATGCTAAATTTGCGTGCATGTTATTTGAGAAATGTTTGTTTATCAGGTGTGTGTTGAATTCCTTCTTTTCAATACCGAGGTTTATTTTGAATTCCAAACATGAATGCAGCAAAAGCTGAACAGTTCATTAGTTTAACCCTGTAAATTTGACTAAGGCAGCCTAGTCTTGCAGGTTGGAAAGACTCCAAGTGTAATGTCAATAGTCTTGATGCTCTCTTTTAATTCTGGAAGCTTTTTCAGGCTGTTTTGTGACTGACTGGAGAATGTGCAGTGCTGCTTGCTGAGGATTTATCTGATACTCTTTCTTTTTGTCGAAGCTTGATACACCTTTGAACACTGCAAGACAGCTCTGTGGCTGCCTTCAGCATTATCTGTACCAAGTGGATCCTCCTCAAACTTTGAGGACACCTTTGCATTCCTCCAGACATCTTACAAGGTGTGGAGATGTTAGCACGAAGGTGAGGGTCCAGGCCTGATTTGCAAGTCTGACTACAGTTACAAAGGAAGAAAGGACAGGTGTTGAGCATAACTTAGCTAACTTTGTTTACCAAAGGAATTAAACAGTGTTGCATTTTAAAGATGCGTATCATCAAGATTATCTTGGGTAGCTGCTGATTTAACTTTGCACAGTATATTCTTCCCAACAGGTGCTTCCCCAAGAACCTTGGAGCTTTAAATTACGGTGACAATTTATTTGTGTGTTACCAAAGTATTCTAAATCTCCCACGATGAGCAGCTGATGTGGCTGTATTGAATAGCCACCAACGTAATGTAAAAATAAAATCTTCATCAGAGACAATTTTAGTACAGCCAAATTTGATTTAATGCTTCCCCTTTGCCTTGAAGCAGTGTTCAGGAAAATGTCAGTAATTGGCTTAAAGTTTTTTTTCTTTATAGCAAGGAATCTATTTCTGGTTGAGAGATAGGGTTGATAAAGCATTTTCTTAACTGAAGGACTTCAGTGAATCTAACTGCCTGGATTCCATGAGAGTAAATTATGTTATAGGATACATCTGTCCTGAATTTGGGAAATTAAGGTACCAAATTGCAATTAGAGTTTTTGGAAGTACTGCAGGATGTTGTGTGGGCTGAAGCTGCCTGACTTCCTGGGATAGCTGTCTCGGTACCCATCACATTGCTGCTCTCCTCCTGAGTTAGTAACATGACAAATTATTCCACAGCTATTTAGAGGCTTTGAGGTACAACTGTTGACAAAAGAAGAAAACAGCTTGTTTATACATTTCATTTTGTAAACCTTATTTATAGCGTGATATGAGATTATAGATTATGCCCTCCAGTTAGGGCTGGTCTCTAAAATGTGACTGCCAGTGATCTCAGTCCTTGATCTGATCTTGTAGGAGAACCTCCGGAAGAGCAATGGATAGACTATAGCCAAAAATTCTTGTGTGAGAACCTGCTACTTCTTGGGAATGGGTGTTATCCCTGTTTACAGTAGAGGTCTTGATTATTAGCCAAGAACTTTAAAGTTAAAGGTAAAACAAAGACTGCAGTAAAACTGATGAGCTGTTGTTATTAACATCTAAGACTTTTAAGTTTACATATACCTGGTAGGTTTGAAGCTGGTTCTCTAGAAGTCCCCTAGTGTGTACTGAAAAATCCAACCTGTTTTCCACAAGACTGAGCAAAGAGAGGTCAGAGCACATAACTGTGAACCCAATATTCGGACAGCAGTTTCTATCTCATGAGCAGTGTGGCAGGGACTGTCTACTTCTACATCGGGAGGAGAGGGACTGTCTACTTCTCCTACATTGGGAGGAGAAATTTAACCAAAGAATGAGCAGACTTGTTGAAGAGATACTGTGCCTAGAGATTCCGTGTTGCTGGGTCAAACATGCTGCCTTCAGTAGCTCTGTATGAGCTGATGGGGAAGACTGCTTCTAAAAGCAGATGAACATTTGAAATGCAGAACTTGATTATTTACTTACAGTTTCCTCTCGTGTTTATCCAAGGCTGTTCTTACAGGATCGGTTTCTTGACCTTTTTAAAAAATTGTGAATAATGTTCTCCCTCTTCAAAAGGGATAATAGTTATTAAAAAGCCTGCAGTAGCATGCATGAAAAATCTATATGCAACAGTCAAATTTCTGAGGAAAGTGGAAGGATCTTTCCTACTGACAGTTCTGCTGTTGCAAGGATTGGTGTCTGTTCCATTTTGGTTTGACTCATTTGCAGGTCTGTTATGCCAACCTTCTTTTCAAAGTGCTGATAGAACCTTTTTGGACATATGAATATTTAACTACTTACAGTAGAGTAACTGGAGCAGAGGACATCTGAAAATAGATTCAAGCAGCAGCCTGTAACAATGTTTGCCAACGAGGTGATCTTTGCATAGACCTGTCTGAGTTGCAGCATAGGTGCTGGTGGCCAAATCTCTGCCTTTGGCAGACATCCACATGGAAGCACTGGGGGGTTTCGTTTGAGTAAGCAATTACACAGGTTTGGACTAGTCAGTACTTAATGTGAGGTGTATTGCAGGAGAAATAGGAATGGAAAACTGAAGAAAAAGTCCTCTTTTCTGTTCTAAAGGTTAGATCTGGAGGGTGACAGACACTGACATCAAATGCTGTTGAAGCTGGGAGACACAGAAGTCACAGGCATTTTTTGTAACAGGCACTGTTGTCCTGTCCCTGTTAGCATTTCCAACATACGCTATTATAGCAAAACTGTATGTATGCTTGGCTTGTTCTGCTAATCTTATCTGGATTGTAGATTGCTAAAGATGGGAAACTTCATTATGTGCAGAAGAAAATCCACCACTGTCACTTCTGCTGCTGTGAGGTGTTCCCACCTATCCTGGACCACTGAGAAAGTGGGAATGGAGTCAAAGAGGAGACATACGGCAGCTACCTTCTCTGACAGTTAATAACGTAGGGACTCCTTTGGAGCTTCAGCTTGCCTGGAAAAGCTGTTTCCCTTGATTGCGAGCTTGCTTTGAATGCTGCATTGCCAACATCAAACAGAAGTCTTTTGAAAATGGAAAGACTTTGGCTGAAAAAGGAAACATTTCTTTAATCATTTCAACTGTTTGTTCTTTTTTGTTTTACTAACTTAACCACAGCAACATGTGGCCCTTTTCATTCTTCCCCCCTTATTAAATAATTAATTGCTGTCATTAATTACTTTCTCTAGATCATTGTGAAGCCTACTAAAACTTCTGCCCAGGGAGGTGATTGATTCACCGTCCCTAGAGATGTTCAAGAAACATTTAGATGTGGTATTACGGGACATGGTTTCGTGGGGAAAAATATTGGTCGTAGGTGGATGGTTGGACTAGATGATGCTGGAGGTCTTTTCCAACCTTGGGGTTTCTATGGTTCTCATAATGGGCAAGTTAGCAGACAATATCCTTTGCAGTTACTGAACGTGACACAACTGTTAGTGCCACTTGAAGAAATCTGCGAGCTTTCTCTTGGGATGATGGTTACTTTTGTTATCTGGTTTTATTGCTGTGCCCAGTTGGAAACAAAATTGCTTATAGGAGACCGTACTGTTTTTCTGATGAAAATTGTCCCATCTTCTGTATAACATTTGGTCTTTCTCTTTCTTTTGGACTAGAAAGTACCTTCAGTTGAAGCAGCTTTAGCTGGAAGGGCAAACTTACTGAAACGTATGAGGAAAATCCCCTGTATAGCACTGTGTTCAGTTTTGAGCCCCTCATTGCAAGAAAGACATTGAGGCCCTGCAGTGTCTCCAAAGAAGGGCAATGCAACTGAGAGGGATCTGGAACGCAGGCCTTATGAGGAATGATTGAGGGTACTCTGATTATTTAGGCTGGAGAAGAGGAGGCTCAGGGGAGACCTTATCTCTCTCTAAACTACCCGAAGGGAGATTGTAGCAAGAGAGAGTTGACTCCTTTTCCCAGGTAATTAGTGTTAGAACCAGAGGTAATGGCTTTAAATTGCTGCAAGGGAGGTTCAGGTTGGATATTAGGAAAATTTCTTCTCAGTAAGAGTGGTGATGCATGTGAACAGGCTGCCCAGGGAAGTGATGTGGTCACCATCCCTGAAGGCATTCAAGAAAACAGTAGATGTGGCACTGAGTGACATGGTTTAGTGGGCATGGTAGTGATAGGTTGACAGTTGGACTAGATGATCTCTAAAGGTCTTTTCCAACCTTAATGATTCTATGAATATATTTTAGTAGTGTTTTTGTACTTTATCTTGTATTGAGTAGGCAGGCAGAGACCCTTTTGTGATGCTTCACCTCTGACTTCTGGACTTAATGGCCTTCTAAACATCAAACTTGAAAGCAGTGTCTTTCTAAATAGCTGATCTGGATCAGTTATAAGGGTATCAAATAGTTTATTTATTATAACTCTTACTTTATTATGATTTTTATATTTGTCGGATGAAACAATTGTAGTCTTTCTTGATGAAATTCCGAATTAGTTCAGTGAAGTCAGGACACACTTTACAGGTCATTTATTAGGTTTAAACACTTCTAGATCTGCTAATTACTCCTGTAGCTATTGTCTCTAGTGCTGTGCTTTTCATGGCTTGTGGTAAACTACGGATTCTAGGTAATTTCAAAAGTCACTGACACTTAAAATTAGGATGTGTTGCATTTCTTCAGGATTCTCTATTTGATGGAAGGATGTCCCAGACATTTTCCAATCAATGTTTTCCCTCCCCTGTAACGCAAGAATAGAGTATCTAACATAAAAAATGCTTTTAAATTTCTATTTATGTATTTTTTCTATGTCTTTTCTTTTGGTTTATTTGTTTTCTGTTCCTTTTACAGATCCAACTACAAATCCGGCATATTCAGAAGAAAGATTGGCTCATGAAGCTTTGCAATTAGAGAAGCGCTTGAGCTTGCTGTCCCATACAAGTCGCCAGGGCAGCGGAGGTAAGAAATTCCTTTAATTAAATACAGATGGTATTCCCTTCTTTTCTAGGCTGTAGCAATGAGCCATGTATACATCATTATAAGATCACGAGCTTAAAAGAAAAATAATAAAACAATGGTCAGCGTTTTTCACTTAAGGTATTCGTTTCCATGCTGTGACTGCTGAGTAATGTTGTTTGTGACTAAATGCCAGTGGCACTTGTAGAGGTCTCTCTTAGATAGACAGAGCTACCAGACTGATGTAATATGTTAGAAAAACATGCCTGTTTTATTTTTTATTTTTTTTAAATCCAGTCTCTGTGGTCAGATATGTGGCTGAACTTCATGAACATTCTCTCCTTGAGATGTCCTTGAATCTATGACACTCTTTTCCTAACAGTCCTCAGAGAACAAGGAATCGCAGAGTGAGCTTTTCATATTCTGTTGAGTTCTGAACAGGGAAATTAAACATTTGTGTGAAATTATAATACCAAGACTCTCTGTAGGTTTGGGAGGTCATTTATCTGAATCTGGACATCTAGACTTTCTTGTTGTCTTTGAGAACATGTAGTTCTAAGCTGTAGTTAGAACACTTCATATATGAATGTGGGAGAGCTTCCCTTCCAAAATTCTAAATTATTTAGCTGGGAAAAAATGATTTCAAAGAAACTAAAGAATCCTATTATATATCTATATATCAGTGTATGTGTGTATTTTTGTCAGTAGATAAATGTTTTATTTAGTGTATTAGGGTGTTTTTTTTTGTCAGACACCAGACTTATTGCTGAGAACTACACTGGTATTTTTGTAATTCATGTCTTCCGTCTAGATGGCAGCATAATTTCATCCCCAGAGTTACAGTTGTGTAGGGGGTCACAAGCTAGTGTCAAGTAGTGCACACTAGGGGAAAAGAAAGGATTAGATTTCAGAGGATAGATGTTGCTATTTTCTGTTAGAATAAAGCAAGAATTGCTCCATGGAGGGTAGGAAAATTGTTCTAAATGTTTCCTATAGCAATTGAGAACAGAAATAGTTCAGTTGCACCAGAAGCTCAGATCTTGATTTACAGTGGATCCTTCACTTATCTAACCCATCCAGCAACTTATTGCCCAAGGTTTAAAATTAATTGGAATTAATACCTATCAAATTATCCTGTTGTTGGCCTTGTCTTCTTTATCTTGTCTAAATAAAATAGTTTTAGTTGGGAGTGAAGAAAATAACTTTATGGAGCTGGTACAGGAAAGTATGGTGTGTATGCTTCTCATAAAAGCATGAGGACATTTTCATCAGTGTTTAATTTTTTTCTTCCATATTCTGTCTTGGATAGCTGTAGATACTGTAAAAGTGTCCTCCTTGCAAATACATTGCAGAAAAAAAATCTTGCAATGTGTACATAAGTTAATCACGAAGATCTTTTTCTATATAGATACGTAAATGTAGTAGCATTCTCACTTTTGTTTGTGGCTGTGTTGCATTATTGTCTTTTAGAATGGATCTCATGGAGAAATAGAGTGTAGAAGACAGCAGAGAACAGGACAGTCTCAAGTCTGATTTTATTTTTCTGTCTCACATGCATTTTGTTGTCATTCAGATAAGACTTAAATGGAGAAAAAAGTACAACAATCTCTTTGTTCATTCAATTTCAATAGAAATTTTGAAGCCTTTTGTATGCTTTTGGGTTACATTATGTGTTTGTGGATTTGTTTTTTTTCAGAGCATCCTCTGCTATTCTGAAAATTTGTGGCTATTCCCTGTGATATAAGACAGAAGTATCTAAAATAAAGCTAGTTAACTGAAGCACATCTAAAAGAGGGGGAGAGCTGGGTGCATAAACTCTAAAAATGTAGCCCTGAATGCAGTATACTCCACAGTGTGGTAGGGTTGTGTTAAAATATTATCTGCGTGTTATTTTTCCAGGTGGGAATAGAAATAATTGCAGGAATTATGGTGTTCCAACACGAGATCCCTCTATGAAGCAGATGGAATATCAGGGTTCTTTCTGTGTGTACTTGCCCTGCTTCCAGTCTGTGTGTTGTTTTAAACGTGGGCTGATCTCTCTTTTTTTTTTTCCTTTTTTAGGAGATGATCGAAGTCTTTCAAGCTCATCTTCAGATACCAGCCACTCAGATGTTAGTGTTGGGAGCAGACTGACAATTTGGCCTGAACAGTCTTCAGCCAGCACTTCCCAAGAGAGTCATGGACTGGCAGCTGCAAAGGGCATTCATCTTGGGGAAGAAAAGATCCATCCAGAAGGGGCACGTGGCACCACTAAACCACCTCCAAAGCCCCTCCGATCCAGACAGCTACAAGAGATAGGTCGCCAGAGTTCATCTGACAGTGGAATAGCTACTGGTAGTCACTCTTCTTACTCTGGAAGCTTCTCTTCCTATGCTGGGAGCTTGGACATCTGCCATGGCGATGAGTTTGGATCATTGCTTAGCCTGCCATTGAACTTTCCTTCGGATCAGAATTTATGTATTTGTCCTCACAGTGAGCCTCAGAGAGGTGTGGGATCAGAGTATCAGGTTCCCAGCTCTCTCAGACATATTTACGATATACCCAGGAGTTTGTTACAGGCAGCTGCTAAAGATGTGCAACCCAAGAGTGCAGATTCCACGCTACCCAAGGACCAGGCCCTGCCTTCTCATGGTGCTAGTGATCCAAAACTGCTACTTCCACACTTAGAAGCACAGAGGGCACCAGAACACAGCCAGGACAGAGGGAGGCCGTCATCCTTACTCCCAGAAAGCACCAAAGACTCAAGTAATGAGGCGTGTGCGGATTTTGTTTCGAGGTGGTCAGATACAAAACCACCAGGACAGGTGTCAGACTCCAAAAGTAGTGAGTTAGCGCCACCTAGTGGAGCCTCAGCTGACCCCTTTGACACATGTAGCCCCCACCCTGGGATGACAAGAGCTCTTTTTTCAGCTTGTCCAATCTGTGGTGGACTGAAGGTAAATACCTAACGCTGAGCAGATGCTAACAAGCCTTACTTAATATAGCATGATTAATTTAAAATGGCTTAACTTACAAGTCATATTATTTCCTTTATGATTTTAATAGGTAATTATATTTGTATTGTTTATGTTCAAGTTGAGAGGCTTCGTACGTTGTTTCCTCGAAACGTGTGCCTGATCAAGAGAACACTTGAATAATATAGCCTATCAATCATTGCTTTTAAATTGACCAATCTTTTTCTTTGAGTGTATGTGAGTAGCTTGCAGTGACAGAAATAGAAATTACAAAGGCACACGAGAGGGCTGAATTTGTCCTGTAATGATAATAACTTGGTATGGAGAACATTGACCTGTCTTGCTGCTGGTATTTCAAAAGACAGAAGGTTGAGGCCTTGTTTTACGTGCTCTTCTTTGAAATGGCTATATCACATAATTTTTTTTTTCATGTTTTTCTTTATTGTTCTAATTTGTGAGCATGTATTGCACAAGAAGAAGGCAAATTAGTGAAGCTTCTTACTAGGGAAAGAGAAGATAGTCTGGTTAGCATAGCAATCCAAGACAAATCACCTAGTTTATTATTACTATTTATAACTGACCACTGAGACATGCTTTAGGGAAAGCATACAAAAATCCATTACTGATCTACAAACTGGACAGTATATTTATAGGGGAAAGTTATTTGTGATCACCAGTCACAGAAGACATGGAGATTCATATGCTTTTCTAAACACGTTTGTCAATATCTGTAACTATGACTTTATTCCCTCTAGAGTTCTTTCTGAACCTTGTTAAATTCGTGGCTTTTTATTGCAGTAAGTTTTCTACAAGGCAAGGAGAAAATATTTGTTTTTGTCTATTTCGGAGAATACTTTAGTTTTGGTAAACAAGATGAAGGTAAAACTGTCAATGAGCTGTTAAAATGATGGTAAGGTCAGAGAGTGTGCTCAAATTAGGGGTGTGTGAAGTGGGGATTCAGCAAAGACTTGTATGAAGAATTAAGTACTGCGGTTGAATTTTGTTTTTTTTTTTTAATTCAGCATGTGGGATTACATAAATCATTGCTATGAAAAGGAGCTGAGTGTATAGGAAGTTATAAAAGAAATTAAAAGACTTGAGGAGCAGTTTTCTTCTTGCGCTGTGTTATGCATTTGCATCATTGGCTGTGCTCGTGTCTGAAAACAAGAAAATCCTTTGTGCCTGAGGTGCTTGGGTAGCATCTGCCTCAGCAGTGTGAGAGTAACTTGGACGTTGTCCTGTACCTGTGGCATTTGGGAGGCAGGAAAATGCTTGAGTAGCAGGATAAGGTTGTGTCTACGTTCACTGTTAGGATCAGCGTTCTTCCAAGGCCATTTCTGCAAGCCCTCCAGCCTCATTTTGAAAGCTTGACTGGATGCAAGGGCTGAGCTTCAGCCTCCATCTTCTGGTGTTTTTGAACCGAGGAGAACAGTTTCTGCTGCTGGCTTTTTGTTTCTGCTGTCTTAGTCAAAAAGAAGTCGGAAAGAATGTATGAAACCATTTCCTAGAAAGCCTCTGCTCTGAGAACAGTAAGCCCCAAGATGGCTTTGTTGTAGGCAGGGGAGAATTATTTGGCGTGGAGTTAGCTCACATGGTCTAAATGTTTGTGGGTGATCTCAGTTGTCACTTTAGACATGAATTTATCGAAACTTACCCTGGATGTCTGTGGCACGCAGGCAACTGAAAGTAAGGGTTCTATTCTATTAATCAGAACATTTAAAGGCAAAATTATGCTGCTCCTTCTTTAACTGCCTGTTTGTTCACTTCCGTGACATACGCAGCCAGATCTTTTATTTTTATATATATATTTAAATGTGTGTGTATGTATAAAAATATCTATTTATTTTATTTTATTTTGTGAGGAACTGACAGGTTTCACATTGATTCTAGTTACCCATTAACATTAATTGGTAAGAATGTCAGGAATAGTTGCTATTTAAGCAAATTTAGTGACAGAGAGACACTGATACGACACTCTTACCAACTCTATTTTTAATAGTGTTTTCACGTGATGTGCATGCTTGTTTGTTTTTTGCTTTTCCCTTACCTGTACCCGGCTGGAAGTATTTGGGAAGGAACTTTTGTTAAAAGGAATCATTGGACTCATTTTTCATTTTGCAAAGAAAAAATAACTTTCAGATATGTTGTCTTAAACTGTCAAAATAAGTTATTTTATCAGTATTTAATGGGCGCTTTGTCTGGCTTTTCTCATGCTGAATACAGTGAAGCACAAATCCATGTGATCTAACTAAAAATAAGTATTATTTCTCATGCTTTGAACAGAATTAATTTGAGATATAGTTAGGGCCAAGAGGAGTTCGTTTATGAATTAATGAGACACCAGGTTTCACACTGACTCAAATTCATGTTCAGAAGGCTTTACTGGGCCAGTGTTTAGAGTGCCTTTGCAATTTCAAATTAAGCTGTTAATTAAATTGTGGTGATGTTTTTAAAATGCCTGCTATATAAAGTGAGAGAATAGAGGGAAGCCTACAGCAGGAATAAAGCAGGGATGCCTTTGTTTTTTTGCCCTGGATGTAAACTGTGGCAAAGCAAGGTTAGATTTAGGCACGTCATCTTTGTGTTGGAGGAGAGAGGAGCTCTGTGAAGAGCTGGAGGCAGGATGCAGAGTGAAATCATGCACGTGTGGAAGTGATGGTAGCATTGGTGATGGGGATTGTCTAGATTAGGAAGCACCTGCTCCCCTAGCGGCAAAGTTGATGATGAACATAGAGGGATTCAAACAAAAAGGGAGAGGGAAGCCTTTCTGCTTCACTGTGGATGAAGAATAGCACAAGCATGAATGAAAATACTAAATTTCGCTTATTTATTTCTATATTGTATTTCATAATATGTGTTGGGGATTAATAAGCAAATATACAGGGTGTTTTGCTTTCCGCTGTATATTACTGTAGTGTGCACGTGATGTCCCTCTTTATAACCTTTGCAAGGCGTGCCTTCTGCTATGCAATTTTTGCCTAGGTGACTTCAGTGCTATAGGTTAATGCCAAGATGAAATCTGTGTGTATTTTAAGAATATTTTAAGCTCAGACTGTTGGATTGTTGTGGGATTTCTAAGCTACCGAGATTGATTATTAGACTTACTCAGTTTTCAGCTACTTAGCTGATATTAACTTGAGGAATAGCATTATACTGTACGTTTGTTGCTCTGTAACTTCATTTGATGCTGTAGTTTGAGAAACTGTCAACACTTTTTATAGGGTGTCTATTTTTTACACCACCACTGTTTGTAAATTTTCTTAGAGGTCTGAAAAATAAAACTCTTTTCCAACTGGTTTTGTCCTTTTCCATCTGACAAGTACTGCTTTTTTTTCTTTGCTTTTTGCCCCCTGACCCTTCACCTTCTTGCAATTTGAATTAATATGGAATGATTATGGCTGTCTTTTCATACTGCTCAGTGTTGTGCTCAAATTGCTGTTGACAGCTCAAAATGGGCCTTTCAGTAGAAATTACTTTTATATATTTCTGCCTTACTCTAAACTCATATTTACATTAGTTGGAGTTCTTATGTACAGACTTGGTTACAGCTTCAGTAGTTAATCTGCCATGATAGAGCAAAAGGGAAGGCATCAATTTGTATGTATCTGTTATTATCAATCCTGCACTGGTATTCAGCCACCTATTTTAGTTGATCATTTAAAAATGCCAAACTCTCCTTGGACACAGTTGTCCTAGATGAGGAGCAGATCAACCAAAATCCTCTGTGTTGGATTTTTATGGTTCCCGGTGCCACAGTGACTGTGCCTCAAACTTTGAAGCACCCAGCATGCCTGTAGTAAGCTGAAACACAGGAATGCTGTGGTCACCATGTGCAAAAGAACTTAGGGACTTTGTTAGGTAGCAGAATCTACAGCTCCCTACACAGCATGGGGAGATCTGACACCTGCCCTGGGGGGATGTGGATTGCTGCTTACATGGGGTGCTGCTTTGATTAGCTGATAGGAAATATAACTCATTTAGTCTGTTCCGTAGAAAATGCTTTATTTTGCATGTGTGTGTATGTATAGTAATCCTTGAGCAGGGACTTATGCAGCACTATAGGTCCCTGCATGGAGTAGTGCAGTCTGTGAGTAGACCTAGAACTATGAATATCTCTGTTTCTGTTGTGCAACCTAGACCAGGGTGATGATGCCTAGAGAAGGCTAGATCTGCTCTGCATTCTTGCCTGGACTGATCTAACCAAGATGGTGAGCTGCCTGTGACTGGGTAGGGAGTGCCACCTCAGCCTTCTAATCTTGTACAAGACTCTTAAACGTGGATTTTCTCCCTTCATTGTCGATGCTGCTTTTGAAAGCGGTGAAGTGTAAACTTCTGTTTTGTTGAGATACAGCAGCTGCAGGCTACGTTGTTACATTCATGTAACTGAGAATGGTCCCTTCTTTATTTTTAGCTTTTAATCAGGTAGTAGTATTAAAATAGATACTAAAGCAACCACACTGTTGTTATATATCACTTAAACATAGCTTTTCTTTTCCTCTTGCAGACATTACCTCTTTCTCCACGAGGCCTGAACATCTTATGTTCATCTTGCAGTGTGTTTATTTTCCTGCTTTCTCTTAAAGTGTAGGAACATGATTACTAATAATCACACACTTTTCATATTTATTTTCAAAGGTTTTATTTAACATACACTTATATTGATGCGTGATGCTGTAACATTTTATGCCTTCTCCCACCTTCAAAAAAGCTCTGTCTAAATCTTCTGTTAAGAAAGATACGTTTATCATCTTTTAAGTTTCTGTTCCTGCTTGTAGTTCTGTTTTAATCACAGAGCTCTGGGCAGTTAGGCAACACATGCTGTCAAAACTATAAAAAGAACAGTTCACACCTCAGAAGAATCTGGAAGTCAGGAGAGCTGGCATTACTGACCTCAGCAACAATGTGTTTGTGAGGCTCTCTTATGTTCTGGTGACTGCTGATTCTGGGTGCTGTTGGCTTTTGGCATGAACGAGAAAGCTTGCTTTGTGCTTTCTTTTCAGATTTAATTCCATATGTTATTTAAGTCCTGACTGTGCAAGTTAAACCTGCAGCCTGGTGCATCTTCCATCACTGATTAATGAAGAAAGTGTACATGCTAGATAATTTCATAATCACTGTTATTGTAAAAGGCTTTGAAACTTTTACAATAAAGTAGTGTTGTATTTTTTTTTAACCTTTCATAGACCTGAAGAGATCTTTAAAGACATTCCCTACAACAGCTTTTTGAAATAGAAGGTATCCATGATAATTGCTTTCCTTGGCAATGAAATGCAGTCATTTTCGGTGCTGGTTGTCTGTGCTGACAAACGCATACAGCACCATCCAAACCAAAGGTTGGAGCAAAAGTATATTCTCCAGTTTAAATTGGCAGAGGAAAGGGGCATGAATGAGGTAAGAGGAGTGACAGACTCAGAACTTGATTTGCTTTGTTTTCCCTTTCGTAGTTCTAGCTAGGACTGCCCCAAAGTTATTGCCTTTCTCTTACTGAACTGCTTTTGGGTCTGCTTATGCACCATTTTGAGATGTTGCTTATCAGCAGTTCACAGAGAAAGGAGGATTTTTTTTTTCTTGCCGTTATTTTGTACAATGCTATAATGCTTATTGGCAATAAGCTTTATTCCCATATAATCAAGAAGAGACCCAGCTTCCGTTTCACTTTGCTATTGCTGATAAGGGCTCATACAATCGACCAAATCTTTGCCTAAGAAGGTCACCTAATGGAAGTGACTTTGGATTTGAGTTATCACAGTGAAATAGATGACATGCCCATCCTACAACATTTGTGCAAATTATTTTTGCCACTTACCTCTGATCTAAATAATAATACTGCTCTTGGCACTTCTTGAGATCAGACATTAAGTGAAATACATACCATGTGGTCTGCAGTGGGGAAGGAAGTGCCTGCCACAGAACAACTGGTAAGTGAAATGGTAATAATGTCAAGATGGCATATTTCCTACGTGCTTTGAATGCAGACAGCATAGCTCAGCAGAACTCATTCTTTTGCACCAAACAGAAATGTTGCTGGATTGCTTTTCTGTCAGAGAGTCAGTGAAGACATTGATAAACCACAGTACTGACCTTTCATCCATTGGTATGAATAAATAGGGAAAGCTACTTCCTACTTTAAACAGAATCAAGCTGGATAATAGCTTTTGTTACTACTACAGCTGCCACTACTTCTTCCTCTGTTGGGAGCAATAGCTATTCAGAAGAGGGAGAAATGTTTTGAAGGAGGTGGTGTCCAACATGAAAACTGGGAAAACTGCTCCCTTTGGAATACAGGATTGTTTTGTTGTTAGGTTTGTTTTGTTTCATTTTTGATCCAGTTGTAAAAAGACTCATCAGACTGCTGGCAATGTGGACAAAATGGAGAAGGGGAAGGTTTTTTCCTCTCTTCCCTCTCTCTATTTCTTAAATTAGAATTATTCTGGAATGATTACTTCTGGGGAAAAAAAAAAAACAAACCAACCACAATAACAGCACAACTACTATAGAATCCTATAAAATATTAGCAGACATTTTCTGTTTTCATTTTCAGAAAGAAAGTAGAATTCACCTGCAGAGGCAGACAACACAAAACAATTAGGAATAGGTGGAAGCTTAGAGGGAAGCAAATATAGCTACAGTGCCAACCCAGACTGACTCTGAGGTTTGACTCCCAAGTGGTTCATTTCCTCTGTAATATGGTAATCAAAGTCACTTGAAAAAACAAACGAACAAAAAACATCACTTGGTAATTATTTCTGCAGTATGATGGTAACGTTTACTAATACTTCACTGTTAAGATCAGGGATTGAAGAAGGCTGTGCAGAAAATACTCTGCTTTGAATAAAATCCACTGATGCTGCAGTAATTGCACAGCACAAGGAAGGAATTGGCGAATGTCAGCAGGATAGCAATCATTCAGGTGGGATATCTGGAGGTTTGACAGCAGCTTACTGTGAGTAGATGGAAAGAGTGAAAAATAGATGCTCAGTAGGTGTAGGACCTTTCCTACCAACCCTTTTTCACAGAGCCACTTAAAACTGGAAGTGTATCAATTTAAAAGGATGAAAACTTTATTTTTTTCCCACAATCTATGGCACTGTATTTGAGAAGAACTAGTTTTGGTAATTCAAGGTACCTGGTACACTTAATATTTTGATATACTTATGGAAATACCATCAGGGAGTTTGATAACATTCCCATATGGATTTGTAGTCTGATTAGATCCATATGGGGTTGAACTCGATGATCTCCAGAGGTCCCTTCCAGCCCCTACAATTCTGTGACTCTGTGATAAGGTATAAGTCATGTAGAGATTGTGTTATAGGTGAATTCTTATTGTTTCTAATATGAATATTTAACCTTACACCTAGTGATAAAGAGCAAGCAATGTTTTCCAATGTTGTCTTAGTGAAGTTTCCAATATTGTCTTAGTAAAGTAACAACATATGGGTAATCAGCGTGATTTTTCATGCTGATAAGCAAGGTAGCAGTTGTGTCAACAAACCTACTGAAGATAAGATTCTTTATTAAATGTTCCACCAAAAAAGCTCACTGAAATGCATTTGAAGAATGAATCGCTGGAGCATATTTATATATTCAGAACAGAATGAATACTTCCCCTAAGCAGAAGGGCTAGATGACATGGGTAAGCCATTCTGATATGGAAAGAAAACCACTGCATGTTTGACAGTTTCCAAGACAGACTGTTAAATTAGTCCTGCAATTTATGTATTGCTTTGTTTAAGGCAGACTCCTGGTAAGAACTTGTGATGGTGAAATGCAGATGACACATTTTGGGCAATCTCTCACTTTTAACAGGAGATGAATCCTAAAGCATGTCAGAGAGATAAGAAGTTGAAGGTTTGGACTGGTCTACGAATTCTGGGTTATGGTCTTATTAGTATGGGTATAACCAACTTTGGTCAGTGTATCTCCATAATACCTCTTTGAATAATACTTACTTTCCAAGTCTATTGTCAGGATTGATCAGTTTGTCTATAGCGCTTTGAATGTGGAGAATTCGATTCAAGTACTAAATATATTATTAAATTTGATGTTTCCCAGGCTGCAGGGAGAGAGCTTGAAAGCCATTTGCCTTTTATGTGGACTGTGAGCAGATAAGGAACTCATTAATAAGAGTCACTAAAGAAGAAATCAATCCTGCTAAGATGGAGCAGTTCCTATATAATCTTTTTTTTTTTTTTTTTAACTGCTGGGGAGTCTATCACTAACTTTTATAATTTCAAATAGCCATCTCCCAGTAAATGAAAGGCAGCAAAGTACTGATGCTATGTGTTCACAGAAAATTTTTCTGTGACATTCAGTTTGAAGGATGATGACTTTCAAGAACAACAGAGTAACTGGAAAGAATTTATTAATGCAGGAACCTTTGCATGCAGTGGATTTAGAGTCTGAGGTTATGGCAGTTGAAAATTGGTCCTTTATAAACATGGGATTAGTCAGGGAATTGAATGATTTTTTAGCATTAAGAAACGTCCAGGATGCCAAAACATACTTGAGGACAGCACTGAAATTCAAGGAAAGCTTTAGGAAGGGAAAAAAAAAACAAAAACACATAAAAGCTGACAACATGCTTATCAAAAAGAGAATTCCTGCGTTCTCAGGAAATTAGCCTTCTCATGGTATGCAAACACATGTATTGTGCCCTTAAATTACTATGGAGAGACACGTGGCATCAAATCTAAGGGTGCTTGTTTTAATAGAGAATAGGTAAAACTCCAAATCTTCCTATTTGTGTGAGGTGTAAGAGCAAATAGCTGCGGGGAACTTCAGTAGCAGTTCAGGCTCTCTGCAGATCTGCAGTTAAATATTTCAGCTGTCGGTTGTCCCATCTTAACAAGTAGACTGTTGAGTTTCTGTGATGCTAGTTAAACTCAGGCCTAAAGGTAGGAATTCTGGGTCAGAATCAAGATGGCACAATAAAATGTTAACAGTACTGCACCTGAGCAGCTGAGCCAATCTTTTTTACAGTGTAAAAAATAGTTTTTTTACCCCTCTTTTTACTAGTTTTTTATTAGTTTCATGCAATATTTTCAGTACCCTTCCTCAATGATATTGTGGAAAGAGGGACCTCCTGGATTCTGGCCATCCTTGCTGTTGTAATAGCATTCTGACTGTTGAAAAACTCTGACTTGCTTTAGGGAGTAATCCAATTCATGGACATAAGAGTAGGAAAAATGTTACGTGGAGATACTGTTCCTTTTTCATCCTCTATGCTTCAACTCCAACGACGTTTGATGCATCAAAGTCTAACAGTGTACGCTTTTTTTGGTCTGTAAAAGTTAAACTGAGCTTTGTAGGGTGTGTGGGGATGTTAATATCCAAGCAAGTGACTACTAATGTGATCTCTGTGATAAATGATAGCCAGGATGGGATGAATGAATACCAGAGTGTTATGTACGGATTCTGGGCTGTACCAAAGACACTCTGTTGCTCTGTGTGTAAGCTTCCCTCTGCTTTAGCTTTTATGTGTTTCCACGTTCCCTTTTGTAAAACAGGGTAGATGAAAGAAAGCAGTCTGAGCAACGCTTTGCTGCAGCATCACAATCCCACACAAGTCCAAAGGTTAGAAGTGAAAGGGGCTTTGAAATTGACTTTGTGCTCCTAAGCCTTGTCACATGAGGATACTGGACTATTCACAGTATAAACTGCAGCAGCCAGCTGTCAGTCAATTGAAATGACTGTTTCAACAGCTGGGAATCAGTGGGACATGAGCTCTGGCTGTGTTCCCTCTCCCCTACCACATCCTTTGCAGCAGTTTGGATTCTCTGGAATCCTCTGCTAATTCAATGTTGATTGGAAGCAATTTTGAATGTACAAGAAATTCGAGACTGGAAAATATTAAGGAAATATAAACCTTTTCCAGACCTGGTTTATTGCAAGGACAGAGAAATGTTAAGTGGGCTATATCAGGGCTTGTAACTGAATGCCTGAATCCTCTGTAGCACTAGCAAAACTTTAGCGGATGAAGTTTGCAAATTCAACTCATTCCTTGAGACTCAAAGTCAAGCAGAGCACACGTGCTATGGAGATAACTGCTATAGAAAGCTTTGGAAAGCTACAGAAATAATTATACCTAATAATTCATAGCCGTGCTTTCCAATGTTGGAAAGGCTTGCGAGCAGCTCCCATGCATAGTTAAGTATCTTTATGCTTTGAAGCTGTGATGCTTAATTATAGTTTCGTTACCTTTGACAAACCATAATTTCAGTGATGGCTGGGCTTGTCTTAATCTTACTGTTCTGAGTTTTCTCTCCCTTGTTTATCCTTTTAGTTCCATCCATTTCTTTCTAATAATGATCATTGATTATCTTGTTAATCATTTTTCAGGGAGAAGTTGACTAATCTTAGCTGTAAATGTGGGATTGCAATTGAAGAAGAAGGAAAATGAATACAAACATGGTATTGCAAGGCTTTAATCTTTATTCTTCATAGGTTCATAATTAAGCCCACTCTAGTTCTCCCTTTGTGTGGAGCAGGATGCACGGGTTATAACAAGGACTCTTTTCTTTCTGCCTTTATGTGGAATGGGCTGGAAGGAGGGAATCAAATAGCTAATCTAATGCAACTTGGCATAGTTCCTTGAGTGCAGAACAGGCCCTAGTGTATTTTTAGAGCAAGTACAAGCTAAGCTCTCAATGTTGAACAGAACTCTTTGAGGGAGGTAGAAGCAGCTGAGCTTTCTTAGGGCAGTCGCAAGGTGAATGTTTCAAAATGGTAATTACAGCTTACTGTAAATTTCTCTCCTTCTCTGAGAATCTGTAGATGTAGTTTAATTTGTTATTAATGTTTGAGATTTTTCCTTTGTTAGCTTTTGAAATGTTCTTTATTTCACCCCTTGTTTGTCACTTTAACTGTGATGGTGTAGTTGTATCCACGAGTTTCTTTATTCTTTATTTGCCAAACTTTCCGTTTTCCTCATAGATGAGTAGCTTAGTTTTAAAGTCCTGTTGCAAGAAGGAAACTTGTGTGAAATGAAAACTTTCTGCAGTTTTGACAAGAAGTGACATTCGTTTTCTGTTAATCAGGATCTGTTTAACAAGCATAGTTGTGCTAAGTTGGAATACTTTTCAGTACAGTTGCATAAGAACTATTTCCACTGAAATATGTTAAACATTTCTTACACAAGTTGGTTTAGGTTCATCCCATTTCGTCACCAGAGAAGGAATAGTTCTGTGTCGATAGATCAATTATTTGAACTTTTTTCTTCTATGCCTTTTCAGATGTAAATTTACCATAAAGTATCCTTTTCCTAACCAAACATCTGAATCCTTCTGCGTGTACATATGCATGTGTCTCTTTCTGTTGACGACTGTCCTTTAAATTAGTATTCAATCCCTCCCTGCTAAACAGTATTTTTATATTCACTTCTAACATCTTGATATGGGCAGCAGAATTCTGTTATTTTGGGATGTGCAGTTCTAAGAAAGTGTAGGGAAACACTTCTCATTTGTCACGATTTCCTAACTCCACAGCTATTCCTGTGGTACTGACATCCTCAGTGGTGGCACTGTTAATCTTGTGAACTTGAAAATACAAAAGGAAAGGGTCAGGTGAGGTGCTGCATCTGGTCCTATGCTTTGCCTCTCCTGTTTCTTTTACACATGGAGTGAGAAGAATGGGATGCAGACAGCATGCTGCTAATTATCTGCAGAGTAAACTCTGCTCTTACACATACTCAGTTTGCCCCCATCTGAGCCTTATTTTCAGTCGTACAGCAGTTTTGTCTGAGTCTCTGCCTTGAGTGGATTTCATTTGTACAGAAAGGGTGGAATTTTATGGATCTGTTGTACAGGGAAGCTCAGGCCAGCAGATGTGGGGAAATTGAATGTATTTTAAAGGTGGAATGCTCTTGCAGTAGTGTAATGCTACCCTCTGTTGGAAATTAGAATATCTGGAGTATAAACTGGAATACAGGGAAGTGAAAAGTGTTTGCATGCATGACTTTCTTTCCATTGCACATGATAGGACTTTGGAAATGTCAGTCTATTTAAAAGTGTATGTTTGGTGTAAATAGAAAAGATTTTTCCCTGAGCTATCATAACTGAATTTAAAACAATCTCTCCTTTTCATGTTAACACATGCATAAGGCATAGGCGGTTGTAATTTTACTGTCTTTCTGTAAGAATACCAATATATAGCCCGCTATAATCAATGCTGATTTTTATTGCTCATAAATGTTTATCTATTCATAAAGGCTTTGCTACTTTTGAAAGAAAAATATGTTGGTTTTTTTTCTGCATGGCTGAAGTTGCATTGTACGTTATTCAGCTGCGTTATGAATAACAGCACTCATCTTCACCTGTGAAAACATGAATGGCTAAAACAGTGCTGTGGGTTGCATTGCTGTGCCTTCAGCAGTGAGAACAAATGCGTATTTTAACTCTTTTGCTTAATCATTGCAGCTGGATTTTTTAGGAGAGGTAGCTTGACTAACGAAACTGACTAAGGCTCTGAGAATGGGAAAGGGGAATGGGATGTTATAAAGAAAGCCTCCCTAAAATGTTGACAGCACTGTCTTGAGTTAGGAACCTCTCCAGTGTCCTAAGCTTAAGAATAAATCATTTTCATCAAATTCCAGAATAGATCATCTGCTTCTGTACAGCACCACAGCTCAGCTGCGGAGTTGGGGGGAGGGCAATGTATGTGATTTTTATTGCTGGGAGGAACTGGCTGTCGATTTGGACCTAAGAATATATGATATGCTGAATTGAACGTTGCATCAGGAGAAGTATCTGCCCTGGATCTTGAACCCGAATGTTTCCTAAGAGAACTATCATAACTGGAGAAAAAGTGACATTTCTGAACTTCAGTGTATTTGATGGTTTATTTTAATGGCAATTGTGTAAGGAGCCTTTCATGTCCTGAATGTCAGAATGATTTTATTTGATACATCTGGTGAAAGATGAGACAGTGAAGGCTGATGTTAATTGAATTTTTATTCTATATCTAGCATCAGTTCTTAGGTGTATTTGTTCAAAGTTCTGTACTCTCAAATCAGGAGATGCTATGCTTCAGTTGTCAGTTTGACAAAAATACCCTGTGACATTTGCATATGGTCTTTTTATTTCTTATAAAGGATTGGATTTAGTTCCTGCCTCCTAACTCCTGCATCAGTTCAAGGTGTGTTTGTCAAATACAGTGAACTACAATTAGTCTCTGAGGCAATTTGCCGTGTCTGGTTTAGGCATTTCTTCTGTTTGGCTGGATCCCTCAGCCTACCCATAGCTCCTGCTCTGAAAGATCTGTGTCATGAGCTGGGAGCGAGAAGTGTTCTGGTCGTACTCCAGTACCTTGGTGCTGTGAGGTCTGTTAGGATGCTTAGATGAGATCCTCTGTTCAGGAATGCTAATAATCATTAGCATCTGGCTCTTCATTGGAGTGGCTTTTATTGACCCACCTTGAGGACTTGCTGCTGCAGCTCGTCATTGTACCTTGCAGTACCTCCATAGGACAATTAAGTGCTTCCACTCCTATACAAGTCAGTGCTTCTCATTTTCCCCTGTGGTTGAATAGGATGGATACTTGAATTCACAGACATATTCCATCATCTTGTCCGAACTGGAACCATCACACCCGTTTTTACTTTGAAGTACCATGAGAAAAAATGACCTTGTGAAATTAGCTAAACCAAATTATAAGACGAAAGAGTGAAAACCTGTGTTTGTGGAAGTTGCTGTGAGCACTGGAAACTGTCTAGTTGATGCTAGTGCTATGACTGTTTATGCTGGTTCAGTGCTGTGTGCCTTCAGACTTTGCTGTCTACTGAGGGTGAGCTGTATAGGTATGGGCCAACTGTTCCTGCTCTTGATGATGATTATTATTATTTTTATTTTTGGTCTAGCCTAGAAGTATACAAGCTTGATATGTAGTAGTGCCTGGAAACAGACACAACCTCTACTGATGTGCTTTTGCCAGACATTTAATATGCATCGGATGGTATTGCATAGCTGTCTCCTTTAGCAATCTGCCCAAACATTTTTGTGCATAACAAGATATGTGTGTGATGTAAAAAGGAAGTTATTTAGGATGAAAAATGAAGCCCCTTACTGTTAAGGAATTGACAGATTTACAGTTGCTCATGCTGTCTTGATTTTACCCACACATATGTCCCTCTAGGGCAATGAGTGAGACAGATGTCCCAGAGTAAAAAGCAGTGTGTGACCATGTAATTGCATTGCAATCCAGTTCTGCACTATCCTGTAACATTTTGGTACAGAGTAATTCTGGGTACCTATCTGGAAAGCAAAAGGCAAGAACAAATCATGTTGCTTGTCGCTGTGTCAGCTCCCTCATGCCCATATATCATCAGTAGCAGGGCATTAAATTGGTCATTTTAGTGTTGCAACCAAGACTCCTGCCATCTGAATTTTGGAGCACGGCTGCTAGCTGGAAATGACTTTCCTTTTAAGGTGTTAGCTGGGCCCAGATACCTTGGCCTTTGTGGTGGCTGTGGCAGAAGGCTCAGGCCAGCCATCGTTCCTTTCTCTACCTAACGTGAACAGAGTATAGTGAGGGAAAGGATTATTTATCTTTTAATTTTGTCATATTCAGAGCTCCAGTATGATGTTACTGGTCATATTCTGGCAAATTGCTCATGGCTGTGGGGCAGCCCATGGCAAGAAGAAAAACAAAAGCGTACATGACTGGCATAGAATCATAGAATATCCTGAGTTGGAAGGGGCCCATAAGAATCAGCAAGTCCAACTCTTGGCTGCTCATAGGACAACCCAAAATCAGACTGTATGTCTGAGAGCATTGTCCAGACTCTTGAACTCCAGTAAGTCTTCTGCTGTGACCACTGCCCTGGGGAGCCTGTTCCAGAGCCTTACCACCATCTCATGATGAATCTTCTCCCAGTATCCACCTTGAACCTCCCATGTCCCAGTTTCATGCCATTCCCTTGGGTGTATGGTAGTTTGGGCATGGTAGTTCAAAGTCACCACTGAGGTGTTCCTCTATCAAAATAAGAAAGCAAAGAAGAAAACACAAATCTGAACAGGAACTAAACAATACTTTACATTCTTTCTTATCTCTTTGCTTAAATAACGCGTATAACTTGTATCTTAGTTGAGCTGCAATTATTTGTTGGTTTTAGGAGATGTGTTTTAATGGGACACTTGGCTTGCCAGTGCCACTAAAATCATCAGCTTCATGCTTCAGAAAATAGCTGATGTTTAGGTTTCGCTCAGTGAACTGAGATGTTTCTGAACTGACTTCAGCAATCTTTCTGTTAGCTGGCAGTTGGCTTGTGACAGATGAAGCTGAGTAATCAGAAGTTTGTGGCTGAAATTGGAGCCCTGCACCTGAAGCATATCATGGCCAGGAGTTTCTGTTTCATTTGGAATTGTTACGAAAGATTGCAGAGAACTTAATGGTTTTGTATTGTTTGTTCCAAATCTGATCAACTGCTGGGCATTGTGAAGCAGGTCATCAAAGTGGCGACCTTTAAAGGTTGCTCCACGTGTCTGTATTTATTGACCTTTCATGGGAACTTTTTTTGCCCGTGACAGCATGGGCATTCCAACTCCAAACTTTTCTGTGGCTTTGCTCCAAGAATAAGTCAGACTTTAATCCTTATGATAAATATACATTAACTTTCACTTTTACTAGGAACTGATTTCTCTATGCTGAATTATCTTAGCTTTGCAAAACTTTGTACGTGTTCAATTTTTTTTCTCTATTTTCCGTAAGCAATGTGTTTTTGTGATGCTAATTTCAAAATCTTCCTTCAGGATTTCCCATTGAATCCTATGTGAATCTGCACACCGTCCAAGATGCTGTAGTCATAAACCATATAACATAAACGTAATCTGCTGCCTCTCTTTACATATAAACAGGGATTCTGATGAAGAGCTATCAGCTGAGTATAGCATATTTGCTCACTGTTGGGAGAAGTCTGCTTTTTTCTTTCTTCAGAGGTCATGATGATCTTGATGGTCTTCAGTTGATGTTTTGCATGTCCTTGATATTGTACAGGGGCTTTAAAGTTGGAGGAGAGAGAGGAGAAAAAAAATCAAGATTGTTTTTACTGAAAATTAAGTAGCTGACCAGTTTTGCAATGCATCCTCTCCATTTGTGTTTTGTTGTGTTTTTTTTTTAATAAATGTGGTGTAAATAGTTGCTCCTATTGCTGTTTCCTCTTTCAGAAAAAGAATCTTGGACCCTCTCATCTTTGAGCCTTTCTGAGAATAGAGTGGGGCAAAGCTTCATGCATATGCCTAGACAGATGCAGATGACACCTAAGAGAGACTGTACGTCTAGCTCTTATGAGGTTCAGAATTATGGAGCTATTAAAAAAAACCTGTAGCTGAGCTGAAAGAAAAGCTTGATTCCCAAAGATACACAAATGGAATGACATAAGCTGTGGCTGATGAGGTGTGTTTGAAATGTTGACAGTAATCAGGCAAATGGCATTTCATTCCTCTTGCCAGTGATGATGGACCCCAGCTCAATATTACAACCGAGAGAAGCTGAGCTGATCTCTTTCTTGGAAGTGTGGTTTCCTTCCTTTTTTTTTTTTTTTTTTTAAAGTCAGCTATGTTTAAAAATCTGAAAGAAAAATGTTTTGGTTCTTTGAAAGTACATGTTTTATACCCTTGGGGGCAGTAGGAGGAGGAATTAGCCTCAACGAGGTAGAAAATGCACTATATTTGTCTATAGAGAGAAAGATGGATATATTGCTCTTCATATGGGCCAGTATTTGTGTCTGGTAACTTTCTTTAGATGAAGACTGATTGGTAAGTTATATATTTCATGGAGTTTAAAGTGAATGAAATAAAATAAAACTATTAAAAATGAAAAGGAAAGAGAGGAAAAAATGTACCAAATACAGGGAAAAAAAAATGTCCTTTTTTAGTAATTGTAAAAAATAATTATGTACCATGATGGTGGTTTGCAAACAGACACAGATAAATGCTAAAGCTTAGTTTCTGCTTAAGGCAACAGAGCTAATCTGTGAATAATGATCCAGCATATCAAACTAGTGCTTTTCCTAGCATCCATCACTGAACCCTACCCAAGAGGTTTGGAAGCAGAACGTAAAAAATGAATGTCATCTGACAGCAGCCAGATCACTATCAGAGTTAAAATAGCCCTGGACATGTAGTTCATGATGTGTGACATACAAGTGGTACATATCCGCTTACTGTGGGTGTTGTAGTGGTGAGGTTTGTTTGAACTAACTGTGCATCATATATTTCAGCACTCAACTCTTGGGTCACAGATAATAAGAAAATAGTGAACTACATTAGAAAGATATTTAACTTAAATTATGTTCTAAGTAGCAGCAGATCTGTGGGATTTAAATAAATGCATCATTAGTTACTGTCTGAATACCGTACCAGTCATAACAAAAGCATATTATAGGAGTGAGGTCACTTACTGATTTTCTTCTTTGGCCTAATGGTAGTTTGAGATCTGTATTGTACTTTACATTTGAAAACTGTGTGTTTACATTATACCACAGTAATTTAGAAACTTCTTCCTACTGACAAAAGCATGTTTTGCCTTAGGTATGTAGAATTAGAAAAGCTTTAAAGTCACTGATCCCATTCTTTCTAGTGAGTTGCCTCAGCAGCAGCCACTGTAAATTAGTTAAGTCTCTCTTATAAAGGATCATAGCAGGAGACCTCATAGTTGCAGAAATAATGGAATAAATGCAGTAAAATGAAAACATCAATTTCATACTCTGAAAAATCACTTGAGAACAAAAGACTCATTTTATTTTGTTGTTACTGTCTCTGACTCGTTTCTATCTGATCATATTTGTTTCTTCTATTCACTTGTTCTATTTATTACATCTACTTGCTGTAATTCCAATTTTGTGTTTCTTTTGTCAGGTATCATCTAATCTCCTACTAATGGCTTTGAAAGTATTAACTGTGATTTTCTGTCCAACTTTCATGGATCACCTTATCTTACCCATCTAACCTGTACTTTCATATGAAAAGCCATTTAGAATTAGTTTTGTAAGACTGAGTAGGATTTCAAGCCACGACACAAGGCTCAATTGTTGAAGAAGCTGTACCTTTACTGACACATTTAATTCTTGGTTATTTCTGTGCAGAATAAGCAGAAAATGAAGGTCTGAATTCTGCGCTGACATGCGGAGGTCGGAAGGCCCTGCTGACAGATTTTAAGTTGAATTAAGAAGCACGTTGCCAAAAAGAAAAAGTTTCTGCAACTGTGAAGCATTCAGCATTGGAAGGCTTCTTAATCCTCCTGATTCTTACTTGTGCAATGCTGTGAGGAGGGAAAAATAGCTGAGCTTAATTTGCGGATAAATCCAGTAGTTATGATTTGGATGTACAGGAGGAGCAGTGCTGTTTAGCAGGTAGTAGCTGATGCTGCAAGTAATAACTTTGCTAGAAATTAAGAAGAAAACCAATCATGGTAAAAATTATTCAGGTTATTACTGGTTTCTGTGCATCACTGCTGCTTCTAAGATCTAACACTGGAAGAGAACTCCTGTTTGGAGGCTAAATATGAATAGGGAATGCAAACGCTTTCTGTTTTAAAGAACTTCTAACTTCCTTCCAGGTTTTCTGCTTTCTATCCCTTATTTCTAGCCCTACTTTTGCCATAATTTAGGATATTTTATATATACACACAACATATTACTCATAAGAGTTTCGAAAGCCCTCTGTACTTTGCCTGTGCAGATAATTATGCGTTGTCCCCCACGGAAATCCATATCTTCTGCAGTGGAATACAGTAACTATAGAAACAAATTACATCTGCTATGGTTAAACAAATATAGATATATATGTTTAAATAAAACACTGAGGGATTTTTTTTTTTTTCAGTTTCTCTCTACCCCACCCTTTCTACACTGTGCAGTTGCTCATACACAGTGTCTTTCTTGTTAAGCATCGAGCTAGCAAAAATCTCCATAAGCACAGAGACTGGAGTTTCCATGTCTGCCTGATGTGTGGTACCCCTCTGTTCAAGGTTGTTTTGTGTTACACATTTTAAAACTGTACTTTAAAAATATACCCCGAATGGTCCAAAGAAACTCTTTTCAATGTGTATTTTATCGTCTGAAAAAGAACCATTGCAATCTTTTCTTATTGTTTTCTATGTCATGCGAGTTCCATCAAAGCCAAAAAGAGCCTTTCCACTTACTTTAACTGAAGCTGGACCCGTTGCTAACTGACAGTTATTCTTCTATGTTACGTTTATAATTTCTGAAAACTAGAAAGCAGCTCAGCAAAAGAGATTGTGAAGTGGTAAACAAAAGGAAGTTGAAAAATAATTAGTATGCCATCAAGAAAATAATCTCTGATTAAGAAACTGCAGCACCACTTGAAAGCAGTCTGACAGATTATTTCACAGAAAATGCTTTGTCTGGGTTGCTTCAGTGCTCACATTTGTCACAGGTATTCCTGTGAATTTCTTTTCCTTCCATCTTGCTGCTCAGTCTCACCTTGTTCTGGGTTAAGCAGTGCATCATATAATGAATGTTACATCTCCATATGTCTGCCTTAAGAAAATATTGTGCAGGAATTAGCATGACTTGAACTTTATCATACATACATCTACTTGGTTTCCTAGTAAGAAATTTGGGGAAGTAAACACAGTGCCTATATAGTATATACTATATATATATATATAGTGTGTACATATGTCTCTCTCTCTCTATATATATATATGCCTGTATATCTTGAGTATTTCTCAAACTTCTTAGGAAAGCATAGGAAACAGAGATCAGAGGTCACAGTAAGTCTGTATATTTAGATTAAGAAAATTGCTGCCAGGTGTTAGCATAAAATGGAATTCTACTTCTGTGTCATTGAACATTATGGCTCAGTTCTGGTAGCCGTATCGTGTTTTTCCACTTCAAGGTTCAGAAGATGCATTTATTAATCAGAAAGAATAGATTGTGGTGATGAATTCTTGCTCTTGCCAAGAGTCCAGAAGTAAGAGATCTCCTTGGCAGCACAGGGATCAGCAGCACAGAGCAGGCTGACCTCATAGCCTATCCTGATGTTGTAGCCCAGGAATGGCCTCGATGCTGCCTGGAGATCAAAGTGTCACTGTTCCTCATCATCTGTGAATGATAGAGCGTGTTTTGGGAGAATACTGGCCTGCACGTTTTGAAATGTGCTTGCTGTTGGATGTGACTGGGCGCTGCTACTCTGCAGCTGCCTGCTTTGAAGTGCCCCAGCTGCTGCTGTACCGCAGCAATACCAGGATGGTAAAGTAGCTGAGATGACACAAAGCTTTGGTACAAAGGCCTCAATGTCTCAGGTCGGATCTGTAGGCAGTCTGGCTCCAAACTAAAATGTGTTGGCTTAATGGAACTGAACAAACACACCAGGCTTTGGTCCGCTCACAGCTCCTACCCTGAATTCACAATGTTGAGCCTGTTATATCTCTATCTGAATATCAAATTTGCTGATTTTTGCAGTCAATTCAATTGTCCTGAGCCTTATGATGTGTGCTACAGGAGTTGTAAAACAGCCAAAGTGAAGTTAGCCTTCACTAAGGTATGCTTACACATATGCTAAACACCTCCAGGTTGGAAAATCATTGCCCGTGTTCTGGATTTGAAAAGCAAGTGTTAAACCTTTGTGATGATGAAGTGCTTTTCTCTGCCATTCTTCCTATACTTTATAAAGTTTCTATTTATTGTAAAGATGTTTCATTCTAAAATTTTCTGCTTT
>PPHD01000276.1:0-28850 GCA_002909625.1 Bambusicola thoracicus | reverse complement strand
TTTAAGGGATCAGCAATATTGCAGTCTGGAGTCTTACCAGCTCTACCAGGTAGGAACCACTGAGTTATTTACTTTGTTAGTATATACTGATGCTTCAGTCCCAAATGACGATGAACAAAACATCGTACTCGAGGAAAAATAACTGAGGACTATACTGAGAGGTATGCTGCTTGTGGTTGGTTTTGCTGCAATTCATGAGACTGGCATTTATGAAGTAGGATGTAATCTGTAGTGTCTTTAGTTGCAAAGATTAATACATTTGCATTTTTCCTTTCTTTTATAATCAAAAGAGGTTTGAATTTAATGGTTTCTTTATCAAATTGTGTAGTGCTTCTTCTGTTTATGCCCCCAAAGTCAAGGTGTTCTTTTTAGGCTATATGAGCACCAAGGGCAAACTTGCTTTGTATTTTCAGTGTAGATGCAATGTTTTCTAAATAGTACAAAAACCCAGGAGTGCATCCTTACCAGAGAAAACATAGAGCTGCTTCTCTCATGTCTGTAGAAATTCTAATTGACAGATAACCAGTAAAGGAAGGAAACTGAATATCTTGCCTTGAAAGATTATTTAGGCAAAGGTAACACACTGACTGTCTTTGCACTGTAAATCTCCGTATCAGTAGAACATGTTGGTCATCTGGAGTTTGCTGTCTCATTTAGTCAGACTGGTCTGGCTTCTTTATTATCATTATTTTACTGCACAGATAACACTTCACAGGCCTGTAAGTATGCCTGACTTTATGTACTATGCCAATCTCACTCCTTTGGGTTATCTGTGCAGGGATTTTGTATAGTGTCTTAAACGTCTTTATATTCTTAGCCTGTTCACTTGATAATTCAGTAGATCCACACAATATACCAGGTACATTGTTCCCAATAGAACAACGTTTCATGTTTGGGTTTCTTTATGAATTTAAAAGATCTTGGCAAGTGCAGAAAGAATTGTAGCTGTTTGCTGCTTGTGTGAGCAAATCCAGCCAGATACTCAGGATCAGGTGATGTCTCTGAAGAAGGTCATAAGTAATTCTATTCCTTTGTCTGTCTGAGCAGGAGTAAATCCAAAAGCATGTAGCTGATCTTGTTCCTAGTTATTCCGCTCAAGTCAGTGGAATTTCTCTTGATTTATACAGGTCTAAATAGAAGCACAAGTTGGATCATTACCTCTGATTTTCTCTTTACTTCTAATAACCCAGGTTTTTAGTTCTCTAACCAACACAAGGGAACCAGAGAAATTCTTATGACGGAAGTGTGTGTAAACAGGGAGGGTTCTATAGCTGTGTGTGGTGGGTATATTTCTACATTAATTTCAGTGGCAAATTAAGTGTGGGTGCAAACATTATTTAGCAAAAACTTCATCTCATACTATTCATGCCGATGAAGGAGTTAGCTATTTTGTTAAAATCTGTCATTAAACAATCTGGAAATGCAACCAGAGAACACATTTTAGGATCAAAACAACGGGAAGACACTGCACTGGTAAAAATTTGGGTGGGTTTTCACATTTGGCACACTGCAAAAACAGAATAATTGCTGTATTTAGTATAAAATGCCTTAGACAGATGCAGCATCTAAAGGCAGTGACTGAAGTTCTTAGCCATGTTTGTGGGGTTTTCATCTCTCCAATAGTCTCATTAGCCACATGTGATTCTGTGATTATATATTAGTACTTCATTCTTCAATATTGTACTGTTCTTCACAATGCAAAAGAAACCCATGTTTTCTCTGCCTCGTTTTTACTATCCTCAGATATTCCATTTGCGAGTATTGTTTTTAGATACGTGCACATTTTGAGTATAATTAAACTTGGTATCACAAAGCTTTGAAAAAATGCTGCAGCCCTTCAATTCCTTGCTTCCACTGTCTTTAATTCTAGGCTTGTACCAAACGGTCCCTTGGTGCCAAGCAGTAATTCAAACTGTTCTGTTGGACTAAAGGAGCAGCATTAAAACTTTTCTATGTTTCTCTTTTATGCTGTTTTAATCCACATTTATGGATAACATAGAAGCATGCTAATTTGAGATAGTTGCTTTCAAAATCTGGCTTGATGGCAGGATACACCTACTAACGTGCATAATTTTACAGTGACCTGACACAGTAAGGTTGTTTGCTACTGTACCAATCCACTTAGTCACAAATCCTTTGTATTTTTATCACAGAAATGATTGTATTGTTTTTTTCTTTTCCATTCAAATACGACATGCAAATGCAAACCCGCTTCATACGGTGCTCTATATGCCCCCTGTTCTGTTCAGCAGTTTTTCCTTCAGTTCTGTATCAACAAATGGAGTTAGTCAGGATCAGTTGCTTGGATGTTTTTCAGTTTATTGCTAGAGAATGTAGGAGATAACGTTATCATTCTATTGTTAGTTACATATGCTGAGCAATCAACTAAGCAACTTCAAAGAAACATATCTAGTTCTAATGGCAAGCTAAAAAGTATTTGTAAATACTTTGGCATTTTAACACCCAGATGTAACATCTGTAGGCTGTGCTGCAGGCCCTGGCATTACAAAAATCAAGAGCTGAATGGGAAATTAAGTCAAGAAACAAAGAAGCATCCTCTGTTGGAAGCAGTATACTTGAATATCATTAAGTTTTGAGGTTTCTACATTTTTCTTTTTGACTGTGCTGTTTGAGAAGAATATGGCCCGTACTGTGTTGGTTCTTATTGCTTGGGTTGGAAGTAATTAAAAAAATTTTAGAGGATACATGTCATCAATGCTTCAGATGCATGAAGGCAAAGTTCACAGTGATGCTACTGTTGAGTCAGCAAAGTGTGCTGAACAGTGTCCATCATCAGTAAGCTGTAGGTCACAGGGCTAAATATTGCAAGAGAGCAGCATTATTATCAGATGCTGATCAGTAAAACCCTGCCACAATATGCCATACTCTTTCCTGATTGTACTTGATTTTGAAAGTGCACTTGAAATAATTCCATAGCAGAATTAAAATAAAAGCTTAGCAGAATTGCTAATTGCACCTACAAACTAAACCAAGGCCTTAGGGAATATCTGAATTCTAGGGGCCTGACTAAGGACAAAAAGTCATTGCCATGAAACCATATGCTACTGGTTCATCCTCTGGGCTGAGTAGGTTCAGCAGGTTCCTGTTTCCTGCTGTAGGGTGATTTGATGACACTTGTCTGTTCTGTGACATACTCTATAAAGGCAGAGAAGCTGGGAAGTAAGAGGTGATTCCTTGCACATCATGTGTCTTCTTACCGACTGCTAAGAGTAGGTGACAAAATTTGAAACCTTACCTGTGTGGGCTTGGTTTATTACATATATTCCAGCTTCCGTCATTTGTATTCTTGTCTATGGCTGTTTCTTGTGGTGCATGTACTGAAAACTGTGCTATTCTTGAAGAGTGAACATAAAGAAATGCATATGCGCTACGAAGAAGAGGGAAGAAAATAGGTCAATCTCTGTTGATACATGTTTATGTAATACATTTAGAAGCTTCACAAAAATTCCGTGAGAGATTTGACTGTGTAAATATTTGTTATTTGCCTGATTTGAAGTTGCTGAAAATGCAGTACTTCAAATCCCGAAGCATTAACGTGGTTGTTTTAAAGCAGCTCCACAGGGGAAGATTTCAGCTTGACCCTAAATGGACTGGATTCTTTTATGGTTGTACATTTACTTCCCTCTCTTGTGTGCTTTTCACAAATCCAGCAAACATTGCTTCAAAATCCCAATTTCCTGTAGAACGATTCCTATTGAATTACATAAAGCTTTCGAGAGGCAAAAAATATCAGTTTTGTGATGAAACGGCATTTAGCATGAAGCTGTAGTTGTCTTTTCAAAGTAAGGCGGGACTTTCAATTTTATTAAGGATGTTCTGCTGTCCTTAATAACGCAGGAAGGGGATAATCAAAGGTGAGAAGTATAAATGAACCACCAAGTCCAGGGTGTCGTACTTCTTTGTCCTGTTTTTGCATTAATTTATATTAGCAGTCCTATTAAAGACAGAAGTTTAAAAAAAAGGGTTTTGGTTTTCACCAGGATACATAAAAGTTCTACAGTTTGATCTCATTCTCTTTAATACAGTTTTTTCTGCATTTGGTCATTCTTTTAACCTTGGATTACACTAGATATGTACAAAAAACCCCCTGCAAGATAAGAGGTTTTAGTTCAGGTATGCATTTTTGAGATATATTTGCTATTTTTTTTATCTATCATCCTCATCAAGTGAAATAATGTTCTGTTTACATTTATTTTATAAAAGTGTAGGAAGAATTTTCTGAGCTTTGTACACTTTACTTTTTATAAGTGTATCATCTGTGCAGGGAAGAAGTTAAGAAAGTACCTTTTTCATTCCCAGGTCGTGCAGATTTCTTAGGTACTTGAGACTGCTATTTATCTTACAGAATTTCTTTGTGTTACATATGAATTATGTTAATTTTTGGTTGCTATTTTAAAAACAATTTGCAAAGAAGTGTCTCACCTGCTCAGAGACTATTCATTGGTTTAGAAGACAGTGTTAATTTTATACTGATCTCAAGCACCCAGCAGCACTTTGTACAGCTGCCCTGTCACCAGTGGCAGGGTTGCTCATAAGCAGAGCCTCCTACTTCATTTCTGTTAAGTATCACTTACTTGCACAAGAAGATCCCATGCCATTCATTTTGATTAAGGTGCCCATTGTAAGAACAGCATAGACAAGAAATACACGGCCAGCTAATGATAATGCTAACTGAAAAGTTAAGTATAATGCTTAGTTTGCCTGTTGAATAAAGAAGGGATATATGGATGTAGACAAACTGCATTACATGTATACCAGTTTGTATGTTTCCAAGTTTCCAGGTCATCTTCCCTTAAGCTTCCTTATCCAAAGCTGTTTGGAGAATTTCATGCTGATATGAATAGAGCAGAGGAAAGAAGAATTACTGTGCCATCTGATATGTCCTTGGTAAAGCTTTTCTGACACTTGGAACAGTATTTCACAAGAATCAGCTGTGATCTGGATTCAAACCCCACTGAAGCTAGATCCTTTACCACTGGACAGTGCACTACTGAAGTGTAGTACAGTTCTTCTCTTTAGCAGGTTTTGGATCCGTCTGATAAGAATTTAATGACAGCTTTGAATTCTTGCAGAGAGATCTTGACAAATTAGGGGGTTGGGCAATTACCAACTGCATGAAATTTTACAAGAGCAACTGGCAAAGACTTAGAATACTTTTGGTAATTTTTTCTTGATGTTTCAGAGACATTTACTAAGACTGCTGATATCTAACAATAAGCAGATATCTAACAATAGCAGAAGATGTTTAGATTTAATATGAATCTCTCTTTGGAAACAGGTGCTTCTTCTGTCATGGCAGCTTCTGGGTCTCTGAAACTACATAGAGGGCACAGTCTCCAAGCTGGTAGGTATAAGTGATTTTGAAGTATGTCTGTGCATGTAAGTTTAAACTTATTTGGACTTAAAATATTTTAAACTTCGGGAAATGTTCATATATGATTTGATTCCCTTTTGTAACACATATCTTTGGGCTTTTTGCTGTGCAGGGTTTTGTTAGAAAGACATTGACGGATGGGATAAGTTTAGAAGAGACAGTGACAGATGAGATAAGTGTCAGAGCATAGGCAGTAATCTTATTCACAGCAGTATAATGCTGCCAGCATTTTAACAAAGGATACCCACCAAAAAAACCCACCTTAGGCCATGAGAAATCCTGTACCCTAGCAATGAGACGATGGGGGAAAAAACAGCACACTTAAAGACAGTTCATGGTAATGAAGGAAAGTTTATCTGCAGATAAACTTGTGAGTATTTGTCATTCAAAATTAATACCAGTGTATTCATATTAAGAGCACAGTGTCTTAGCTTGCCTTACATGAAACTGGGGTGGAGTCCATGATCGTGATGGAACCTGGGAATCTTTTTTCATCTTAGTGCTCTGGAAGCACCACTGATGTTGCACAGCTTGGCTTCTTGCAAGGATGATGATTTGCACTTGAAATGCAAAGTCGTCCTTGCAAGGGACAGTTTAAGCGCTTTCTACAATGCTTTGTCAGAAATCAAGAAGTTATCCATCATGCTGGAGGTGGAATTTTAACAAGAGTCTTCCAAATGCTCCCAAGATCACCCACCCACTTCTCCCTGATTCATGCATTCAAGACAGCTTTGCTCCCACGATGATGTATAGCAAAACACACTGTTGACTTTAGTGCCCTTCTGTGTGTATATCTGTAAAAATGGCCATGTTCATTTACTTGCTCTCATTAAAAAACACTGACATCACCACCATAAAAAAGTCAACACTAGCTACTTCCTGAGATTTTTGTATCATGTTTAGATTAGCAGATCACGACTCTAAACCAGAAAAATCATATGCTTTGTTTACACTGTGCAAATTGCTGGATTCTAAACTGTTGATGGTCTTCCTGTATTGTAGGTCCTAAAGCTGGTTATGAGGTGCTGACAATTCCTGCAGAACCTGGAACTCCTACTAGTCCTGAGGAACCTGGTGAGTAAACCAAGTCACCGTCCCTGAATGTGTTTAAAAACCATTTGGATGTGGTGCTCAGGGACATGATTTAGTGCAGGGTTGTTAGTTAGTGTGGTTAGGTTGTGGTTGGACTCAATGATCTTTTAGGCCTTTTTCAACCTGAGCAATTCTATGATTTTGTGATTGTAAAGATCTTTGCAACCAATTGCAACAGAGGAAGCTTGTGTCTTGTGCTATTCAAATAAACCTTACTCTTCAAACAAAGATAAACCAGTTTTCATTTTTAATGAAATATTTTTTCTGCAAAGAAAAAATGGAAACCCAAGTTTAGAAAGAAAGCAAAGTTTCTGTTAAAACAGCATAGACTAAACAAGAGGAGAGTTTTCCTTCACTTCTATTCTAATTTGCCTAGCTTTGTACTTGGATTTTTTTTCTTTAAGTCAAGTTATAGGAAAAAATTTTGAGTTTTGCCAGGGCTTTCTTTTTATTTTTCTTGCACAAAGATCTACCAATTAATATATTTTTATCCTTGTGTGATTTCTGTTTTTTAATTCTTAAGATAATCACCAGGTATGAGATTCGCCTTTCTGCTGCTTAGTTTTATAGAGGAGTTTGCTGGCTTACATGCTTGCTAACTTTGAGGACACTACACTGAAGATCCTGCTACTTCACTTTAACAGTGCACAGAAAAATTTCAAAAACATCTTTTTCTTCATGACTACTCATGATGCTATATCAGCCCTTACGGTTGTCATTTGATTATGAATTCAACTATTTGGGATGCAGATTTTCAGTTCTGCCAAATTCTTTTGGCATGGTCAGGCCAAGTTTCTTTGACGTGCATTATGCAGAGTCATTTACCTATTTCTGAGAATGGTAATTTGGTACAGTCAGATTTCTCCTGTGGTGGTAGTGGTTTATTCTTAATTTTTTTTTTAAAATGAATATCTGTTAGAAAATTGGTCAGCTTTCAAGGCTTTTAAAATATTGGACCACACTGTAGTCTGCTTTGACTTAAATAGCTTATGTCTGGAGAGGCTGCATTATCCTGGATCTTAATGTGGCTTCTGACAACTCTTAATGTTACTCAACTTGTATGAGCTCTCTCTGCCATCTAAGAAAAAGAGAAGGTTTCCCTTTATGGTTATTCACAGCTGCTTCTCCTTGGATTTAATCAGTCATTATCTTCTGTACTCTAAAAAGCCTTGACCACCTACTGCCTTTCCATTCGCACTCCAGCAGTGCCTGAATGGAGTAAAAAGAAAAACAATGATTTGGAAAAGTAAAATTTTGGTGTGACTTTTATGTGTGGTTATGGAAGGGTTTAATGGGAGAACTTTAGGGAGAGGAAGAATCTGAAAGAGATTCCATTTTTCCTCTGCACTCTTCTATCCCATCTTAACAGCAGGCTCTAAGGGGATCTCTCTCTAGTCCTTAGTGCTCAAAAGTGTGTGGTTTGTTTCCTTATTTCACACAGGATTTTATGTTTCCATTTGAGATGAACTTTCCAATTGAAAGTCATTATGAGTCCCTTCATAATAGCTGATGAACCACATGTAAGCATCTTATTATCTCTTCTTCAAGTTAGTATATCTTTAAGTGATGACAGACAATGCTGGTGGCACTGAATCTTCTGTTTGCCTATGACAACTATTTTTTCCACTAGTTTACTCAGATTTATATAATACACAGTTGTGGGATTATTTTATCCTGGTTCTGGAGAAAGCTGGCTTTAGTCATTGGCCAAAATGTTTAAAAAACACATTGCTTCTTCCCAAAGATAATTTGCTTCTTGCCAAAGATAAACATGGAAGAAAAAATTAGAAATACTTTAAAAAAAAAAAAAGTAAATTTAACTAACTTTCAAAAGAAAACCAAAGTGAAATGAGTGATAGTACGTATGCAATAACAACAGCGAAAATCTGTCTTCTCTGGAAATTCATTTGACAGAATCGTTGTATCCTGGCCTGCATTAGTTAAAGCATTGCCAGTCAGTCAAGGGAGATGAACTTTCCTCTTTAATTAGCACTGGTGAGATCACACCTGGTTTGCCACATCCAGTTCTGGACTCAGCTGTACAACAGAGACATGGACATATGAAGCCATGAAGATCTTCTCTCTTTGTTTTATTTCTGGCAAGATTAAAATAACTGAAAATTGGGCTAGAGAAGGTCTTGCTAAATCATCCAATAGCTAATAAAGTCTTCTGTAAGACAGAATCATTTTACAGAGAAATATTTCCAAGTTGATGTTAGTCTATCTCTTTTTCAGAAATTTCTAGATGGTGAAATTCTTCAGGTTCTGTGAGATTTCCTTTGGTGTTCTTTTGCTCCTTACTATTAGAAAGGTTTTCCCACATCTAATTTACTTTTTTTCCTGAAATTTAAGTCTTTCATTAGATGATCTTTTCCCACGTGGAGCACCTCCCCTTCAGGGGCAGGCTTAGAGAATTGGGCTCTTAGGCCTGGAGAAGAGAAGGCTCCAGAGGGACATTATAGTGGCCTTACAGTACCTGAAGGGGACCTACAGCAATGCTGGGGAGGGACTTTTTATAATGGCATGTAGAAAAAGGATGAGGGCAAATGGCTTTAAACTGGAAGATGGTAGATTTACTTGATACTAGAAAGAAATTGTTTACTGTGAGGGTGGTGAGACACTGCAACAGGTTGCCCAGAGTGGCTGTGGATGCCCCTCCCTGGAAGCATTCAAGGCCAGGCTGGATGGGGCTCTGAGCAACCTGGTCTAGAGGGAGGTGTCCCTGCCTATAGCGGGGGGTTGGAAGTAGATGATCTTGAAGGTTCCTTCCAACCCAAACCATTCTATGATTTCTGATTGGATTGTCAGCACAAGCTTGTCATCCCCAAGCATTAAGCTGTCTTCAGTCTCTGTTTTTGTGACTTTCTGAACTTCTAGTGATTTTGGTTGATTTCTTCTGGATGCTGTAATAGCCCACATCTTCCTATCAGATCATTTCATGTAAGGCTTTACTTCCAAATGCTTTCACCTCCAGTTCAGGCTAATAGTGTTGCATACATTATGTCTGTTAGAAAGCAAAGTGTGTTCTTTCTGTCACACCATGAGATCACTAGCAATGGTCTGTGGTCTTCTGCATGGATCCTGACTTGATCATTCTCGGAGGATATTTTCTGTAGAAACCTCATGTCCTGTTTAGGACTGAAGAATGTGCTGTTTGTTGACCTGAGTTGTTAATGCTGAATGTTTGCTTTCAGAGCACTTGACAGAATGGTGTGCTTTATGAAATGGTTCATTGATCATTACAAACTGTCTATAATAACATATTACTTATTTTAGAAGGGGCTGTAGGTTATTCAGCTGACGTCCCTACATCAGATCGACCCCACAGTGAGACAGCCACCTATGTTAATATTCCTGTCAGTCCTACTTCCAAAAAACAACTTCATTATATGGAACTGGAACTTCAAGAAGCCAGCACAAGCATAAGAGGTAAAGAAGCCTACAGGACTATTTAAACAGCAATAAGTACAGTGTTACAGATTATACGTGGTGTGGAAAATCTTAATTTCTCTGTCCATCTCTCTTAATTTCATCTGCCCATAGCCTCTGGCTAACAGAGGAATTTGCACTCCTGTACATTTGTGAGTTAATTCTTGTAACTGTCAACTCTTTTGGAAAAGACTTATAACTAGCAAAGTTCTCTAAGATGTTGCATTGTATATGAACTCCTCCTAAAGTGAATGTTTCCATGTCTCTGAAGTTTGACAGACAGTAATTTCTTTCATTTTCCTCAAGATTTTCATTGCATGCATTAAGACTACACTTGCTTAACTTTTCTTGCTCGGATTCAGCAGAAGGGTCATGGGTGTAGGTGTACTGAGCCTGCTCCTCAAGATATTAAAATACTGCCTCTGGAGCCACGTGGCAAATGTGTAAGAACAGAACATGGTGTTTTCTGTCTGCTTTCCATGAGGACTGCAGGAAAGCAGTGGCATTTAATTACAAACCCCCTTCCCGCACCCTCCACCTGCCCACCTCACCTGCCCTATTCTTCTTCTGGATGTGGAAGCTTTTCTTGTAATGACTGTCTTGGAGAGTTAGCAGACAAGTGTGAGTTACAGCTACCATATACAGTCACTTACAGATCATCCCTCCTTACAGAAAACTCTTAACAGGGACTTGGCATTCAATTCAACACACGTTCTATTGAAATATCTTCCAATTTTCCCCTTTATTTTATTTATTTACTTAGTGTTGTTGTTCAGTGTCATATGACTTTAAGTAGTTCTAAGCTTCTCCCAGACCTTAATTCAGGTCTCAATATAACACTCTGTTGAGATATGGAAGTCATGTTTTATCTCCATTTTAAAGACAGTGAACCAAAGCATTAAAAAGAAAGAGCCTTGCTTCCATAAACTGACATTAATTTTGTTGTGTGTCGAACACCAATCCATGCTCAAGTTGCTTAACTTTGGAGGTGCTCGTAATGATTATAAATATCCAATTCTTTTCATATTAAAGATTTCCCTTCTTCCATAGTGGTACATCTACCCTGCTACAGAACTGCTCTGCTCCTGAACAAATAGAACAACTTTTGTCTACCTTATTGCCAATTATTGGACTAAATTGTCATTCTGTTCAATTTTGTTTTCTACTGGGAGAAATAGGGGTGGAGATTGAAATGTGGTGCAGAAATACAAGTGTTTCAGGTGTCTACTTGAAGAAAATCAGATACCTAAAATATGAGTAGATAACAAAGCTTGTGAGGTTTTTTGTTCTACTTACCATCTTATCTGTTTTATAGAGCTTACTTTAATACCAGACCAAGATCACCTGGGAAATCTATGGGAGAAGTCTAGCAATAGCTTCAGCCTGGGTCAGTTTTACCTCAGGTTGTCTGAAGGGTATGGACTACCATTTGATTTCATTTGGCATTTCAGGGAGCGGATCATCCCGATATGCACAGATTGACATTGCAGCCACCGAGACAGCCCACAAAGTGGGAACACAGCACGCACAGTGCCGGGAGGAACGCTTGCAGGAGCTGGAGCAGAAGAAGAAAGGAGCTCAGCAGTGACTTGTCTATGAAGGAACTTTTGCTCACCATAAATTGGTACTCATTTGAATTCCAAAAGATTCACATCTATTTGAAAAAAAATACAAAGCTGCCATTGCATATTGCATTTATACCAGATTCATTCCAATATTTTGATTCCTAATTGGAAAGCTGGTAACGGGAGGGGTGTGTGTGCATTCTTTCTTTTTTTTTAAAAACACTTCTGGTTGTAAATTCCTTTCCTTTTTCATATGCAATAGATGTAAGCTACCTTTTTCTGTAAGTCTAAAGTCATGTAAGAACCTGGAACCAATTCCAGTGCTTTTTAAATGGTGGCATTTTCTTTAAAGAATTTGAATGTGTGCAGATAAGGGGATGTGAGTGTGTGTGGTATGTGTATACATATGTTTGCACGCGTGCATATGTATGTTTGTATGTAAGTACACATTGCAGATAAAATATATGTATATGTCTGAGTGTATAAATGATGTAAAACCTTTATTAATGTATTAATGAAATCTTATGAAAACTAGAAAACTCAGTGCCTGATTACTTGCAGGCATGGTTTTGTTCAATTTATATGCTCATTTATGGACATAGTTAACTATATCTAGGAGTAATTAAGTTTTATACCTCACCAGTCTTTGGCTAAAATCGCTCTGCTTTAAATGTTGCAGTCTTAGGGGTGCATACAGACGAGAGCACACACACATACAAATGGTTTAATTTAATGATGCCTAAAAACCTAAGTTACTTGTAGTGATGTTTTGGGTGCTTCTGTTCTTAAAAGCCCTGTGTTAGACACCATGGGCTTTGCCTTCATAGTTGCTGTGTACCTGTAATTCTTATCAATTCTTATCACCTGGAATTTAACATACACGCTGACAAAATCAGATCTCAGGTTGCTCACACAGAGTAGCTTCAAATCAGGTTATTCAAATGAATTGTCCGCATTTGAAACTTGAGTTCTTTGTTTATCTCTCCAAAGCTATGCCTGATGTATCAGCATAAAAATTGGATCATCCACATTGACATGAACATTTTTTTTTTTGGATAATTCTCTGCAATATGTAGGTAGCATTAAACCAGCCCTGGGTTAGAGCAAAATGTCTTCCAAGATGGTTTTTGAGGCAGAATTTGACCTATAAATTTATGTGATTGTAGCCTGAATAGTAATGTAAAATCTCGGAAATCTCTCAAATAAATAAAAAAAAAAATGCATTTGAGAGGTGAACATTGCCATTGTCATCTTTTCTGTATGAAGAAATACTTTCCTTTTTATTACCCCAGCTTATTTCTGAGGGGAAAAAACAAATATTTCTTATGAGACTCTTGTTTTAAAGTATTTTCTTACTGTCTGACGAACAGGCCGTAGTGACCTACTCTGTAAACACGCATTCAGTACAAAGGCTGTAGCATGAACTTTTTCCCTGGACTTGCAGGTCCTTGGGACCAGGTTTTCTAGGGCCCAGTGCTCACCAGGACCAACCAGTGCTGTTCCATTATGGGTTCCCCACTGCAGGGCTTGCAGGGATGAAACTTTTGTGATGTGTTTATTTATATTCCGTATTTTAAATGAATCTTGCTAGCCTGATGCACTGAAATGCAGTGTATACCAGTTCCATTTTGTTGCTTAGTCACTGTTTCAGAGCTGTATTCTGATAATGGAATAAAAAGCTGGGATTTCAGGCCAATATTTAGAAGTAAGTAGTGGATTTCCTTGTGCTGTAGCCAGTGCAGAACTGTTTTCTTGATGCAGTAAGTTCCTTTCTACCTACTGTGGCATTAGGATGTGTGACAACAGAATGGAGCAGTGCCCTGATTCACAGTCCCCAGGCCTCTGGCCTTGATCTCTCATCTGCACAGAGCTGAAAACCTTTCATCTGCATGAACTCAGCCTTTAGCAAATCATACACAGGACCATGCTTGTAAGTGTTGCAGTATCATGATAGATAATGAAACTGTAATATTTTTGTAGTAAAAAAAATGTATTTACAAGGAAAACACACCACTCAGATTGTCTGCAGAGGGCTGCCCTTCTGTATGTTGCTCAAAACTGCTTGCGCTGAGACTATGCAGCATGAACGGAGACTTCATGCAGTGATGCTGCCATCAGACTGCTACTGCCTTACTGGAGGGGTCATAGCATTAAAAATGTTTTCCAGGTTCAAAAGGGGGCATGAGTGTTCACGTGGTTCTCTGTGTGCATTTATTTACTTACGTATGTCATAGTAACTCCAGCTAGGATTAGCTAGATGGCTGGATATAGGTTTATATTTATAGTCTTGTTAATGTTAACAGAAATAGCTTCACAAACGAAGTAATTTACTTTTCAGGCATCTATTTCTCTTTTCGTACTTAGCTCAAGTATGTTAAATAGGAAAGATGACTTTCTCTTGTTTTTTAGCTTTATTTCCTTATGCAGGAAATTGCATTGCAAAGTGCTGAGAAGGCTGAAGCAGGAAGTCTACTACTTCTCTGACTTCTCTGAAAGGGTGGTCAGGCACTGGAATGGGCTGCCCAGAGAGGTGGTGGAGTCCCCGACCCTGGTGGTGTTCAAAGAGTGTTTGGATGTTGTGTTGAGGGATGTGGTTTAGCGAGAACCATTGGTGAAGGGTGAATGGTTGGACTGGATGATCCTGTGGGTCTTTTCCAACCTTAGCGATTCTATGATTCAAGCCTTATTGTTGTATCTGTTAAAAAGTGACGGCTTGCTTTTTTACAGTATCTTGCAGCTGCCCCCCTGTGGAGCTATGAGCTGCATACTTCTGTTGAGAAAAAAACAGTTTTCTCATTTGAACAGCAGGAACTCCCAGAAATGCAAAACATTTTCTCCTAAGTAAATAATGTGCCTTCCATTTCCAGCGGTGAAGTTGGGAAAAAGTCAAGCCTTGTGCTTGCTGTGTAGCTTCCATGGGTTAACTCCAGTCATAGAATCATAGAATGGCTTGGGGTGGGAGGGACCTTAAAGATCACCCAGTTCCAACCCTCTGCCATGGGCTGGTTGACCCCACCACATCAGGCCACCCAGGGCCTCATTCAACCTGGCCTTGAGCACCTCCAGCTCTAGCAGTGCAGTTAATATGTGAGCAGTTGGGGGTTTACTCACACACGTCTTGCATAAGTGATTGTGATTGTTACAGGACTCAGAGCATTTTGCAGAAAGAAAAGAAGAAAAAAGAAAAGAAAAAAGAAATCTCTGAAGCTTTTGGTCATAAATGTGAATCATAACTTCTACTGGCACAAACAAAAGCTTTGCTCATCTTTAATTTAGTGTTCTTCTGTTAGTGAGCCGTTGCCAGTAGAATGGATATTAACTACCAGAAGGACAAAATGATGTTGGTCTGGTGATGTTCTCAAAGTACTTCAGTGTGCCAGAAATGCCAGTTTGGGGACAGTGCTCTCAGGGATGACAAAACAGGCTGCCAGCAAGTGAAGTGCTGGGGCACAGCAACTTGGCCTGAACCAGCCTATGCGTACCGTGGTTGAATGCTTTCCACCATGCATCTGTTTTGCACATCTGCGTGCCGCGTTTGATGCCCTTCTCCGTAGGTTGCTGCCAAATGTAAATACTGCTCCAATGGTTTTTTATGATGCTGCTTGTAAGCTGTTACTGAACTTTTTTTTTTTTAATTGGGATAATGGAATTTCTCCAAGTCAAGAAGTGCTGCAGGAGAGAGGGCCAAGGTTTGAAGGTGCTTACTTGCTGAGCAAGGCAAATAGTTGCCTGGGTTTTGATAGTATTGTGATACTCCATTGGTGAAATGCCAGTTTGTGCCTGTAGGTATCTAAATGTGCATGAAAATCAGTTGTTTTTAGCAAATGGCTTGGAAAAATTCCTCATTTTTCTCTCTGCCATAGAGTTAAAGAAAACTGTTTTAATTATTGTAGCTTGGAAAGTTGTACTCAGGTTTGAATGATGAGTTATTACCTTGTTGTTTAAATAAGGCCGGAACATGCACACTCCAGTCAGTACCTTTCCCAGTTTGTTGGGGATAGCGTACACATCCTTTGCTAAAATTACTGCGAGAAGGATACAGATTTTTAGATTTCTTTCTGCTGATTTCTGTTATAATTCAGCATTTTTTCGGATGACTTTGTTATATTTATGCATTTTTTCCCTGGGAAGATCCTCAGCTGCCATTCAGCCAGTCACACAAACAGTGCTTTGCAATTGAGGTTGAAGGGAAATGTTAATGAGACCAAACCAAAGAAAGATGGAAGGCTTAGAAGTTATTAAATGGAAATTTGTGAGGACTAGCTATGTAAACATATCTTTTTCAGTGTAGGTGGGTAGAAATAGGGGCACGGTTTGGTGGGGACGGGTTGGTGGTTGGACTAGATGATCTTAGTGGTCTTTTCTAACCTTAATGATTCCCTGATTCTATAATTAAAGTGCTATTGAAAAATAAATAGATTTTTTTTTTTCTTCTGATGTGTTCAGTTTTGTGCTTTCCTTGAAAGATAGCTGCCTTCAGGCAGTCTCATGCTGAAGCTTAGGTCAGGGATGATCTGATGGATACAGATTATAAACAGTTCTTCTGTGGACTTTCTCTGGAGGACTGCCACATAAGTGACAGCAAAATACGTGTAATCCCCATCCTGCATTATAATGCAATAAATGGTTTATAATGCAGCAAGCAGGTTTAGGAAAGTGCAGCTGCCAACTGAGCTTTGAATTTGGTAGGAACTTCAGAGTGAGGGAAAGTTAACTTGAAATCCACTTGCTGTTATGCATTTTTTTTTTTGCATCAGAGCATCTAGAAATAATTCAGATGTATTATCTCACTGTGTACACAGAGGCGTATGTAACATCACTGCTCTACTGAAATAATAAGTGTCAGTTTATCTGAGGAATGTGCGGTGGGGGGTGGGATCAGAAAGCAGATTTAGCGTGACAGTAATTTATCTCTACATTACATTACACTGCTGTGAATTCCTTAAAAAAAAAAAAAAATCCTAGCACCTGCTATTGTATAAGTTAAATTTCACTCATCTGTAGGCTGAGCTTGTAATTTAAGGGTAGCTCATTGCGCAGAAAGCAGGTTGTGCTCAGGAAATCTGGCCTTTGGATACCGGAGTTTTTATTTTATATGGAATTGCTCAGATTCATCCCACATCAATGTCTGTCTCTATTACTGCTGAAAGATGGACGCTGTGCAGTGCCGTTTGCTGCTGCACACGCTTGGTCCTCTTACAAGAGATGCTTAGCAGCACTGGCTACAAACCCATTGTACAAATCCAAAGTCATGTTGGGGGTTTGGCAGAGGAGTAGGTAGGAGTCAGTAGGGAGCTGAAAGCAGCAGTTCTTTGCTGGTGAGTGTACTGACAGGAGGAGGGGGCAGCTGAAGAGTATTTGGGTCTGTAAATGTCGTGTTCGGACCAGTGCTGGAGTCTCCTCTTTGTGGTCATAGCGAGGATGTGAGGTTTCTTGGAAGAGGCTGAAGGTGCTGCTGTGTTCTCTAACAGATCTGCCACACCATCCTTTGTAGGAATGGAGCGGAAGCTAAGGGCTGGTTAAATGCTAGGCTGGCCTGCTGCCCATGTGGCACCATGTGTCCTGTTGTCCCCGCATCAGCCTTGTGAATGATTCAATATGCACTGGTTTGGTCCTTGGGAAGAGTTAGCCTCGGTGTCTGTTTTCTCTCCTTGCTGAAAAGCATATGAAACGTTGGTCTGTGTGTTGGGTGAGTGATGGCTTCTGCGGGGCTCTGCTGTGAAAGAGCAGCCTGGCTGGGCACTAAGGTGTACCTAACACTGCGTTCAACTGTGTCAGTGCAGTTTAGAATAGCTGGGACATTTACTAGAGGGGGAACAGAGCTGCTGAAAGCCCATGAAGTGGCTTTATTGAAGTTTTGCTCTCTGTGTGCTTTTTGAAGTACATGCCTGATGCCAGAGACCATCAGTGCCAGCTGAGAATGCATTTTCTGCACTAATGAGATTTGAAGCCCCAGGCGGTCTGCCTTTGGGATTTGCTGCCACAAGATATATCTTCTAGCACGTGTATTTCTGGCCAAACCCTCCTTCACACTGACAAAATTTAACATGTTGAGACCCTTTACCTGGCTGGGGAGCTGTCAAGATGCAAGTTACGGCCTGCAGCCACATCTTCAGTTTGGGCTTTAACGGGAACCCCATTGCTATATGGACAAGATGTTTGCCCTGAACAGCACAGAAGAGCTGGAAGAAAGCAGATAAAATTAAACTTGGTGGCCAAGGAGCAAGGCTGCCAGCGTGGGAAAAAAACCTGAGCTACTCCCTGCCCTCAGTCTCCACTGCAAAGTGGTAAGTGCTCAAAGCTGAGTAGGATGAGCTGCTCTTTTTCTTGGTTCGAAGGAGCTAAAGAGAGCTCGTTTTTAATCCCCTTATATTCATGTAGCTAAAAATGCTCACTTGTGTTTCTTCTGTAATCCTGGATATACACTGCAGAATCATTTAAATTAGAAAAATTTGGGTTTTTTTTACTACTTCAAAAATTCCAGCATAACTATTGATAGAGATGGCAATAGAATGGGAAGGAAAACAGCCCCTAAGCAGAGCTCTGGAAACTCACAAATAAAGACTTTGCTTTGCAGTTCTGCAAACTCATTCTCTGCGGGGAAACGAGGGTCAGTTTGCACAAGACTTGAATCAATTGATTGGTAGTGGCAAGGGTTAAGTAATGCTGGCAAACTGAGACTAAAGCAGACATCATCAATACATCCTGTATAGATTGTGGCTATCAGCTGTTTGAAGAAGGGCTTGGAAAAGGGTAGGTTGATTCAGTCTTCCAGGCGATATTTGCCCGCGTGTCTGGTGTTCAGATTGTTGGAATGTGTTTTATTCTGTGTGAGAATCTGCATTAGTTTGGTGCAGACTAAGAACAAAGTATAACCTGAAAAGTTCCTAACAAAAACGAGGTGCCAGCAGCCTGCTGTTGAACTGAAGTCAGCAGTAGCTCTTGGCTCCTAAACTCTTGCCATGGAAGTCACTTCTGTTGGAGATGTGTTTTTCTACGCCGTTCGCTCCCATTTTGCTTTCTGAACCTCACAGTAGAACAGAATATGAGATCACCAGTGGCCCCATGAGCTAGTATGTGGAAACTCTTTACACTGTGTTTATTGAGTCTAATGTCCACGTGCATATTCAGCATTGTAAACGGGAGTCCCAGAACATAGGGTTGAGGGTGGAGAATGAGCTTTCCCCACTGAAAGACGATTTAATGGTTGGACCAGGTGATTTTAGTGGTCTTTTCCAACCTGAGTGATTCTCTGATAATTAATGGTTTTGGTTCATACGTCTTGAATTAGAAACCGAGTTTAATTTGGATCTGGATCTGATGCCAAGCACTGCAAATTACTGGGTTTCATCTGCGGGCTTCCAGTTCTCAGCACGTTTCTTAAAATAATGGTGTTCCCCTCCCTCTTTAAAATCAGTGGCCTGGAAAATTACAGCTGCAGCATATTAGATATTTCTTTTAGTAAGAGGCTTATTTCAAAGACATTCAGCACTCGCTTTGCCCTTTGAAAACCATCAGGTTTAAATTACGGTAGATCAAGTCTCGACAGGCAACTTTTGAGGCTGGCAAAAACATTACTATTACAGCAGATGTGTGCAGCTTTCTGATAAGTTAATACATCAGTGGCAGAACAAAACAGCTACATGCTGTATTAATGTACCCATCATTTTTATGTCCCCATGTGAAGCGTTAATATCTGCGTATGGGTTTCTTTTTAATTTAGGAGAGCGCTCTTGTTGAGTGGTGGGGTAATACATGTGAGGATTTGGATATATGAACGCATTAAGGAGTACTGATAGCATTTGTGTTACAACTGTCACAGTACGGCATGGCTCAGCTTGAAGTGTTTACTCTGGATGAAAGTTTATAAACTTATTTTGGCCCAACTGGGCAGATCTAAAATCTGCACTTCTATTTTATGACTTGCTGCTGGTAATAATAACAACAAATCCACTGTAGGTTGATGAACTGCTTCCCCACAGGTGCTTTGTGAATGGCCTGAAATACATGCATACATGTTAGCTGTGTGTTACGTTTGAGAACGTTGGTTCTGGTACTTTGGAACTGCTACGTGGAAAATGCAGTCTTCATCTTCCATAGCTCCCTGTTTGGCTTTACAATGATAGGTTTGTTATGAAAAACAGCCTACTTACTGACTTATTTCCTGACTTTTAAACTTATTTATTCTATTCTAATTAAGTGCTATGGAAAGAAAAGTTCTGTTTAAAAATGATTTCAAAATTGCTTCTGCACCACCGGTAGATTTTTGTACATAAAAGAGCACCTTTAGAAAAAGCAAAAACAAAACCCAACCTAAATGCATCTCCAAAGCAGTAACAAATGATGGGCAGGGAAGGTCTGTGGGTCATGAATATGTTGCAAACTGAGAACTGTGTGTTAACTCCGTCTGGGTTAGTTCTGAGCTGAGCACAGTATGTGTGCTTCCCAACAGGTACCCTGCAGCACAGCTCCCACTGTGATGCTCTGGTTTCTGGGTGCTGTGGTATATATGTGCTGGAACTGGATCGCTGCTGGGAGGTGGGGCTGAGAAGTGGTGGCACCTCAGATGCAGCTCACAAAATATAAATGGTCTCCACAGGATGAATTTAGATACTCTTGCTATTACTTATCTATCAGGCATAAAAATCCCTCAGAGGGTGCGGGTGATATCACTCCAGCAATCCATTTACTGTAGCAGTTGTTCCTTATGCGTCAGGGTAGAACGATGCTACCTGAGCTCCCCTACCTGCATGTAGGACATGGTGTTCCCATTAAGAAAGACTTGGTTATTTTTGTATATGCTATGCGTTGTGTATATTTCCCTCTCATTTTCTAACCTCCCAACCTGTTTAATAATCTGTCCTGCATGAAATCACTAACAAATTTGAGATCCTTTTTTTGGGGAAGAGTTTGACAGACTGTATAAAGCACAAAATATTCTGACCTTTCTTTCCCCCCCTAATAAGTACAGTTCTTTTCTTCCCTCTTCTGCTCTCCTACTTTTGTATTTCCATTTTTTCTTTCCCAGAGTGGTTTGAAAAAACTGTAATTTGAATAATTACAAGATACATCAGATAAATTACCCAGTAAGGAAGAGAAGGCTCAGCTACCCTGGAAAAGCTGTTATTGCTTTCCTATTCAGTCCCTGCAGTCTCACCTGTGGCCTCCATAATTCAACCTGCACGAGGCACAGGACTGGATACATGAACTATACACAAATCCAAGTATTCCATTCATACCTTTTTTCATGGCTTTGAATTTTTGTTGCTTTTTACACGAGTGGAGGATTCAAGCCGTTTTTAAAATGGCATCTCAAAGACTACTCACTCGTGTTACTTTGGCTGTATGAATTGTCTCTGGCTTAAAACCTCAATAAGCTGATTTGAACAAATACTGATGGGTGAAAGGCACAGTCCTTCAAAGCATTGTAATCAGACTTCAATCTGTGCACCCTCTCCAGATCTCAAAAAAAGCAGCAAAGAGCCTTGGCAGGAATGGAAGCCATCCCTGATGTTTTCTCTGTGCTATTGCAATATCTAACTGTGTTTCGGGAGGAAGCTGAATTTAGGAGGAGCAAACAACGCTGCTTAACATTTTCTCCTCTATGTTTGTATGAACAACCTTTGTACCTAATGACTCATTAACACCTGTGTTCAACAACTGAAGTGACTGCACTAAAAGGAGTTTTCCAATCTTTTTTACTAATGACCCGTGACTTGTTCTTCATTTTAAATTGCTGCAACGTGTAAAAATATATGTTGTCAGTCTTTGTACACTGAAGCAGTTGCCACTCTCTGTTGGAGCTTAGCCAGCATTTGAGTCTGATTACTGCTGTGATGTGTTGAGTAAAGACCTGGTGGAACCATCAGTTCTTCAGGAACTCTTTACAAAACATATTCCTTTCCAGGTACACACTAAAGATGAAACCAAGCTTTGTGCTCTACCCTCTTGTGAGGGCACGCAGCTACTCTGCCCACCTCTTCTGTGGGCTGAGATACTCCCATTGCTATCCCCTTCACGTGACAGGTTTCCACCAGCAGGCATATCTGAATGTTCTTCAGTGAAAGCTTCTTTCTTCATGTACAATGTAAATAGCATTATAGAATTTGATTCAAACACAAGTAAGTGTTAATGCTGATTGTAGGAACATTTCAGGTATTATCGCTGGATGTAGGAACTTCTCAGACTTCACTGCTTTCATTAGCTGCTTTGCTCTGCTGATGCATGTAACTTATGTGCTCAAATTTCTTCAATTCCCATGCGTAACACAATGCAGCTACAGCTGTGTTAAAGAAACCTGAGTGGTCTCTACTGTAATAGTCTGGGGAAGAAATGGTTATTTCATAGCATCCTGGAAAAAAAAAGATCTCTCTTTCTTGAGTAGAATCAGGTTGTGGCTATTTTTGGGTTTACTTTTTTTGGCTTGCCAACTGAAGGAGACATGCACCACAAATGATATGAACCATCTCTAAGGTGATGAACTTTTATGGGAACTTTCAGTTACCTCTGAGGAGGCGTCTGGATGAGGAGCTACGTGATATGGTTCAGTGTCTTGTGGTAGCAATGGTAATGGGAGGACAGTTGGACTAGATGATCTTGCAGGTCCTTTCCAACGCTGTGATTCTGTTTCTACGATTCTCTAGTTTCAGCAGAAATAATTCTATAAATTCCATTATCTATGGAACAGTACATCAGTTAACTTTGCTTCGGACAAAACAAAATATTCTTAATGAAATCCTGGAGCTCTAAGGTTGCTCTAAGCTTTACTGACTGCCATCTTTGGCACTACAACTGTGAGAGGGAGATCTAGCACCATGAATGCGGCTATGCTCAAGTCTCTTATGCAACCAAAGGCAATCAGCTGTGGTGCTTAGGCTGAAGTCTAGGTCTGGAACATCACTGGCAATGTCACTACAACCACAAGTGGTGCTTTCAGAATCTGATAGCCACCGATATTCTCTCAATTCCCCGCAGACATCTACATCATATTATTTTTAAGAACTGTTATTGACTTACTGCTAATATTAATAGTGGTCTGCATTTCTACTGATGAACAATGATTCTCTGAAATACAAATAACAGCTTATATTAAAACAAAACCAGTAAAAGATTACTTACTGCTGCAATGTAAGGCATTCAAAATCACACAGTATGACTGCTACCACTGTTTTCATTCAAATCACCTGTGCATTATATGTAATGAAATAGCCTATATGTGCAGAATCATACTACTTTCAACCCACCATGGACTCAGGACCTGGATAAGTAATATACACAGTAGCTGATTCTGACAAACTGTCTCCCTTTACTATATGTATGCATATATATATGTGTATATGGCAAGCAAGGCTTGAAGACAGTGTTCTAAAATGACATGCTACAGCTCTGTGAGATTGATAGAGCTTTGCAAGTAGCTGTAATGATTTACCTACACTGGACCTTTGCCTTAGTCTTGTTCCTGGCAGTTTCACAAGAAAAAATCCTTAGAAATAAAGGGTCAGCATTATTATTGTAGAAAGTTTCAACCCAAGTGGCTAACATTAGCCAAAGTTCTGATGTGTAACAGGAAGATTGGTCTTGAAAAAGAAAGTGATAGAAAATGTTATGGAAAGTTTTACTGGAGTACATACTCAGAGACAAGCTGCTTTAGAAAGTCTTCTGCCTATTCAGAGTACAGAAACACATTCTTGTGCAAAACTACCCTTCCTGTATTAAAAACATATGTGTGAGTTAGCTTCAGTTCCAATAAGCATATATGCTTAAAAAATTCCATCTGGTTACTTGTCATCGAACAAAAGGGAAGAAAAAAACCACCCCGCTGGTATCTTATTTTGATTTTTAATGACTAAGTGTAACAAAACCAAGCAACTATGAATGACACAATTGTACACACACATTCAGTAACTTTAGATGTGTTAGTCTGTAAGTTTTGTGAACTGACCTCTATACTTATTCCCTCCTCACTCCTCCTTCTCTTCTCATAAAGAAAGATTCATATAACAGTGCAGCTCTGAGTCAATCCTCAGCATGTAGAAACATTTTAGTTACCTTCAGTAGAAAATGCATCAAACCAAACAATAAAATATTAAACTTCTCTTAACTTTAACAACCTGTACCTCAGGTGTTTGCTTTCATTGACCAGAATACCGTGACTAACTATAAGATCAGTATTTTATTTACTAGCAGGAATCTTCTGAGAGTTCACACTTCCTTGTGACATGACTTATTTCAAAGACCGTTACTTGATTCAGATTTGTAACGTAATCATTTAACGTGATAGTGCAAATACAAAACTAAGTGGACCACAGAAAGTTTTCTTACAGGACAACAATCCTTAGAATTTCAGAGGGACTTCTTGGTTAATCCTGTTCATAAAATCCCTCTGTTATTTGTTTTATGATCATAAATTGATCCCATGAAGGAGAACAGATGTTTATAATTCATTGTGTTGAAGACCTTGAGAGATTCTGCTGGATAAGTCTTGCAAATGCTTCTTTACCTAGCAGAAAAAGGAAACATATCAAAGAAATTTCAGTACGACAACGAATTATGCTAGAAGAATAAATAAATCAATCTAATATATTCAGATTTTGCTCCGAGTACATGTGGCAGCTCTTGGGAAGAGCTGAGACTAGGAAATATTCCGCCATTTTAGGATTCGGTCTGTAAAAACCAATCATGCGTATTCTGCATTAAACATGGAGCACAGGTGTGCTTAATCTCCTCCTCTGGAAGATGTTTACCTGCATGAAAAATCCAGCACTGAGTAACTGACATTGCCTCCACTACTGAGTGTAATTTTCAACAAGTATGTACACTGGATTTATACAGACCTTATATCCGAGCTCCTTTGTCTTTTCTTCCAGCATGGCATATTTCTCTCTGTTTCTGTTCAGATGTTCCTTATCTCCAGTCCCCTCTATATGTTTTAGTTTCTCATGTGAAATCTCTAATTGCTTCTGATAGTGATGATGTTTTTCAATTTTTGCTTCAAAGTGTTTCAGCTCCTCCTAGGACAATGCACATAAGTAGTTTCACATATGTATGGATTTGAAACATTAAATAATGACTTTTTTTTCTGATGCCTGAAAAGCAATATAGGATTGGCTGCCCTAAGAATAACACAGAGTATTTCTTTATGTGGGAAAATACCTTTCTGTGGGAGATCTTACTGGAATTCTACTTACCCGAAAAGATTCTAGCTCTTTCTTGGTGAAATTGGCTGATTTTGCCATGTCCCACAAATCAATCACTCTTGGTTCTTCAAATTCTAAACAAACACATATCACCAAATGAAAATTTGGACATAATGCTTTTATGCAAGATAAGGACGCAGATGCATCAAACAGCATATTACTAATAGGTCTTACATGAAAAGGGAGAAAAGTCCAAGTACCTTGCTTAAGACAATAGTACTGTAGCAAGCATTTATTTAAAAAACTTATTTAAAAGCGAAATAAAAATTTCCCCAAACTCATTAATGCCACTGTTTGCCCTGCACGTTGCCTAACTTACCTGCCCCCTGGTGCAGAAAGTGTAATATCCCTTGCCATGTTAAATGAATTTACTGTGATTAAATGAATTAACTTGCTCACTGATTTTTACTTAATAAAATAGATACCAAATAAACATTAAAAAAGTACCACTGAATCGTACCACTGGTTGCATCATATCCTTGGTGACTGACTTTACGCAGACGCTCAAAGCCCTGGTTGATGCTTCTTAGCTTGTCTTTCAGTTCTCTGTGTTTGTTGTGCAAGATTTCCTCTTTCACCGGGTTCTCTTCAGATGGGTTGATGACATTTTTGTGAATATCTGTTGGAAGAGAAAAGCTATAGTGACTGTGGGCCACATCCTAATAGGTAAGAAGCCCTAGAAATCCTTCAAATCTGGGATGGATAAAATATAATCAGTTCTTATAATAAGTAAAGCACCGACATCATACTCTAAAAAGCACTAACTCCTTTTGCAGGTTAACGCTCCTCAGTGTTCTGGAGGTCAGTATTACAGAAATGCCTTTTACCTCCTGCTGGTGATCAGCTGAAGTTTTAATAAGGGAATGTTCTAATTTCCCTAGTTAGCATTATCTCAAGGAAATTGAATAGGTATGGTTGGTAAATCCTATAACCCTCCCTCAGACATTTCATGAATTAGTCAGGACATCCAATGTTGAAATAACTTCCAGCAGCTTCAGCTTGGACTCTACAATTCAAACACCAAGCTGCCTGCAAGTTTTAGAACAGTTTGATTCTAACAAAACTTTAACTAGGATTAATACAGCAAACTGGATACAGATCCTAAGGCTCAGTGCCTAAGATATATATCCTCTTGGGCTTCAACTGATGAGATGATACATCCATGTCTTGCAGACTTTAGAACCACAATCTGCAGCAGTAAATCTGTGCTTGCTGCATAATTTCCAGTAAACTCCAACAAGCCATTGTTAGTAAATCTGATGGTATCTTCACTGCTTGAAACACAAGCAAGAATTCGAAAACTGAAATGGCATTTCATTAGTGGCACGATTTTTGGCAGCTAATGTAGAATTAAACCAAGCAAGTATCTGAAAATGTCAGCATCTGCAAGCTGTTCTAGCAGGAATGTCAGACTGAGGGATTTTCAAAGAAACTTGGAAACAATGCAGACAATAGGCAGAGATCTGGAAACATCAGGAAAATGCTCGGACACCTTCAGTTCTGCTCACGGTCTCAAGCAGAATATTGTATTCACGAATCTTTTCTTTGTGATGTTTAAATTCTCGCCAAAGCTTATCCAGCTCCTCATCTGAGAACTTCCCAGAGGTCTTGGCCTGAAAGAAACACGAGCTCATTATGACTCCCAGGCCAACTACTGTTACACACACTCCCTTGCTGAAACTTCTTCCTGCCACATTTAGAAAATGATTAAGCCCAGGTCTTCCATAAGATCTTCTGTTTTGAATCCCATTATATAAGTTTGAGGGCAAAACTAGACGTTCAAGAACACGGTCTATTTAATCATATCAAATTGAAGTTTGTTTTAGATTTACAATGTTGGCTTGCTACAGGACTACACTCAGCAGTTAGTGAAGCCCTAATTGCCCACAAGTCTCATGACTTACCTCTTGCAATGGTAGGACCAAAAGTGAAAATTGCTCATATCTATTCAGCGTTTGGGAATACTTCTAAGTGATGAACTTTACTACTCCCCAAAGTACATGACAATGTATTCTTTGCCAGAGCTGCATCTGCTTACAGTAACATTTTAAAACACAGCAAAACTTTTCTCTGCCTTACTACCATTGCACTACATTGGTCTAAGAATTCTTTGCTTTATACGACTACTTGTTCCTAAAAAACAAATTCTTTCATTTTTTAAGAGCACTCCTTTGCCAGCTTTAGTTGCCCAGACAGTATACTTTCTATTTATTTTTCATGCAAATCCTGGAAGGTTTCACTTGAAAACACTGTTGGAAATGTCTTTATTTAATGTCTTTTTAACATTTCCCCAAACACCTTCTTTCTCCTTTATAAATATTCCATGAAATAGTTCTATTTTAAATGCAAAGTTAAAAACAAAACAAAAAACACAGAAAGAACAACGAGAAGAATATGAAAAAAAACAGAAGGAAGTCATGAGTTCAGTGACATTTGAGGAAATATTCTATTTGTCTTAATGGGCAGAGGATCTTATCCTCCATAATTGCTAGGGGTGTTTTGTTTGGTAAAGAGAACCTGCCAAACCTACTGACTTGGATGCACATGGGATGCCCACAGTGCACAGTGATACGTGCTACAGAGCACAGCAGTTTGCCCTGTATTTAAAAAGTAGATCAGTATAGCTCAACGCTATTCAGGTCCCAAGATTGGAGGTTCTCAGAAGAGAAGAAACACTGGTTTTCTACACTGCAATTCCTGGACATTTTACCCACCTTGCTCCATAATTTTTCCAGTCTTGGGTCATCCAGTGTATCACTTTCTGTACCATCTTTAATGTAGTTAGTATCAGTTAAGTGAGAGTCCTTCTTTCCGTTCATTCCATATTTAGTCATAATGACTGCAGGGGAAATAGAAGATACACATGCATTAGAATAACCTATCAATGTACACAAGGCTGGCTGCTGGCTGCTGTATCCTTGACTTTCAGAGTTAGATTTTGCAGCTCACAGTGGGTAGGTTTACAGTTTAAGATGAAGAGTTTAATGATCTTTTTTGAAAACAGCAGATGCAAAGGAAGCTGTTAGCCTTCTGACATCCCTGCTGACCTCCAAACAACTCTTGCATGCTGAGTGTCTTGAAAGACAATCTGTTACTAAATGGTTCAAACACTTACAGAGGTGTCTAAACAAACGTTTCATGCAGTTTAAACCTCTTCTGCAAAGGTTTAAAGGTTAAACCTTACCATTTAAGTTGCGTCTAAGCTTGGCTTCTTTCTCTCCATCTTCATCTAGCCCTTCAGCCTTCAGTTTTTTCCAGCTTAGCTCATCCTTTTCCTGTATTTTCAGATCGCTGTGCAATTCTGCTAGTTTCACAGCAGAGAGCTGAAGCTAAATGAAAACAGAGAAAGGAAGTGACTCCATTCAGTTTTACTAACATACAACAGCCAATAATGACCAAACGTCTCAAATTTTGTGCCTTGCCAGCACGTACGCTTTCTTTTGGACTAGCTTCTGACCACACAGTCTTAGTGAGTTGGTAAATTCCATTTGTGGGTATGGTTTTGCAGACGACCAGGACACTGAGCACGGCCTTGCAGGTCACACATCCCATTTATCAGCAATTTCTACTAGCAACAAAGTGCATAGTTTTCAAAGATTCCACTTCTCAACACGGTTTATGTGCACTAAGAACATAAAAAAACTAGAAGTATTCCTGTCCTACATAATGGAAGAAGAAAACATACTCGGGTTGACACTACAAATAAAAAAAAATGATTTAAATGACTGATAGGCCAGCTTGAAACTTTGTGAAATACACAGAGAAAACAGGAACAAAGATGATAACTAATATGCAGCTCGCTAAGCAGCACTGCTGCAAGATGAGCCCAAACTTTGGAATTTCCAGATTTTTGACTCTTTAGTTATTCTTTGAAACAAGGAAATGAAACAAATCACGTTCATGCTTAAGAACTTTTTGCATGTGTATTTATAACAAGAAGGTGGGAATGAGGAAAAGCCCAGAGAAGAGAGGTAATCAAAACACGGCTTTAAGTTGAAAGAGGGAAGATTGAGGTTGGATGTTAGGGGGAAGTTCTTTACCAGGAGAGTGGTGAGATGCTGGAACGGGCTGCCCAGAGAGGTTGTGGCTGCCCAGTCCCTGGAGGTGTTCAAGGCCAGGTTGGACAAGGCCCTGGGCAACCTGGTCTAGTAAATGGGGTGATTGGTGGCCCTG